>OMPJ01039585.1:0-31249 GCA_900312935.1 Carapus acus | reverse complement strand
CACTCACATACACACGCATGCACGCACGCACACTCACACACACACACACATACACACACACACACACACACACACACCAGCGCACCGGTTGGTCCACGCGCCGCGTTGCGTTCCGAGAGTAGGAGCTATTGTCAGAGAGAGAGGGAGAGAAAGAGAGAGAGTTGGGAGGTGGGGAGGGGGGTAGAGCGAGGGGTTGAGCAGGGGCGACAGGGAGAAGGAGAGAGGGAGGGAGAGGAGCACCGGGAGGACACAGAGTGAAGGCAAACGCTGGACAGATCATCCGCCTCCGTCGCGGCGCCGTGCGTAAAAGGCGCGATTCCATTTTTACGCACGGCGAAAAGTTCCCATCGCGTTCTTATCTGACTTTGGAGTGGACAGTCCTTAAAATTGCTCCAGTAGACAAAAGCAGAGGACCGCGAGTTAGTTTCTCGTTTTAAGTTTCTATTTCGGTATATTTGGGAAAACATCGGCATGGATCATTTATTTCTCAACACCACGCCTTTGACCGGCGGCCTCAACGACAGCGGTAACGAGACGGTCTACTGGAACCAGTTTGTGCAGCCCGTGTGGAGGATCGTCCTGTGGGCCATCGCCTACAGCTGTATCGTCGTCGTGTCCGTGGTGGGGAACGTGACGGTCATCTGGATTATCGTGGCGCACAAACGCATGAGGACCGTCACCAATTACTTTCTGCTCAACCTGGCCTTCGCCGAAGCCTCCATGTCCGCCTTCAACACCGTTATCAACTTCGCCTACGCCGTGCACAACGAGTGGTACTTCGGCCTGGTCTACTGCCGCTTCCACAACTTTTTCCCCATCGCCGCGGTCTTCGCCAGCATCTACTCCATGACCGCCATCGCGCTGGACAGGTGAGCAGGACAGGGAGATGGAGTGGTTCGAATCCCGCCTCACACCGTCTTACCCCCAAAAAATGGGGGTGAGAGCGCATCCATCCCTGGATAATTTATCTATCGCAACCATAAGGCAACACACCAAACAGTTTAATATGTGCGGGAGACAATTGCATAACGCGATAAAAGCCGTCCCCGAGAAAAAGTGGACAAACAATACTCGAATACTATATTCAACTGAGTGAAATTAGTGATGCCAGTGATTTTTACTCACTGGTACTCTTGTTCATTCATAATCTCTCAAACCGACCAGCAACGCTCGAGTGATTTTCTCCTAGCACAACAACTCAAAATCCATTTGTAGGCGTCCACAGAGGGTGAAGTGGGAAGTCTATGTATAGATTATCATGTTTCAGCCATGTGTGTAATTCCCTGAATGGCTTTTTGTTGTTGTTGTTTTTGTTGTTGTTGTGATCAGCTGTGTGTGGTAAGGGCGTCCGTGCCCTGCTGTGGTAGTGTGCGGGCGTGCGCACGCGCGTGCGTGTGTGTAAGTGTTCGTGTGTGTCCTTTATTCCAAAAACTTGCCCCAGGATGAGTCTGAGCAATCACCTGTATCCGTGAAAAGATGTGTTTCTGCAGCATCTTCACATCTGGACCAGAACAGAAGGAGAAAAAAATATACAAATCAGTAAACCCGTCGCCACTGTGATCGCTCCATGTCTTTGTCATTTCAAATGCTTCACTGCTGTGGGCCCCTCTGGTGTGTGACATTTTTCAAAATAAAATGGAACTGTCTTTCTGTTAAGGCAGCAGCCACCTGACCGCTCACACACACACACACGTGCACACACAATCGGCAGCCAGAGTGGCAAAGCATGCGCAATTAGATGTGTTACAAGTGTTAATGTGGTAATTCCCCTCAGCCGCCCTGCCTCTTAAAAAAAGAGCTGTAGAAAATTACACCTGAGACCGCTGAAGAGAAAAACCCCAGTCAAGTTAAGTCAAGTCAATTTTATGTGTATAGCGCCAAATAATAACAGAAGTTATCTGTGAGGATTCTGTTTCTCTTTTTGAAATATCCTCCTGCGGAGATTTCCAGCGCATAACACGTGTGTCAGATTTTTCACGGTTGTCTTTCTTGAGATGAAGTATGTGCAAATAAGTGGCATATGAAGCATCTTAGGAGGACGCGGGGGGGATGTGATGCCGGTTAATGAAATGCTCGTTACTCCTCTTCGTCTCTGAGGTAACCGCTGTAATGCTCTCACACGTACATCGCGGTGTTTCATCCCTAAATCCTTTATTTGGCTTTTCCTATCAAGCATTGTTGTGCCTGCTCCTAACCTAACGCCTTACCCCAACCCTAACCCTAACCACCTATCAGATTGATCTGTTCTCTTCCTCCTTTCTCCAGTTTTTGTCCCCCAGTCCTTTCACTCATTGCAATTTTCCGCTGGTCGCTGTCCACCTTCTCAGTCTGATAGATGGGAAAGCTGTGCACTCAAAAAAAAAAAAAAGGGCACACGCACACAAACAAAACAATTGAATGCGATTGAATGCAATTTGATTCTGGATAGCAATTTCCATGCTCTGATTGCTGTGAGCTAAATCTAGAGGTGTGCATGGCAACCAGTTTGGTTCGGATGGAATTGAAACTGGAGAGGGCAATGCCAACTCACAGCCAAGGTGGTTGGCAGAGTGAATTTAATTCAGAATATGCCAACTGATGTGTTTCACGTGTACAAACTGTGTTCCATGACATCATCTGTGGATAGCTTGACCAACTGATTGCTCATATATTTCAAAATATGCCAATAAGGAATAACTGGTCTGTCTGTGGCGTGAGTTTAGGCTGAAAGATGGTGACGGTTCGCATTTTAAGTCAGTAAGGAGGGAGTCTTCGAAAATTGAGCTTTGAAACTGGTGTGAACCAACCATAAGATACCTGGCGAGAAGTAATTTGCTGTGATGGCGGTCAAAATAATATAAAAAACGTGTTATCTTCAAACAAGTCTGTTTTATAACCATGCAGATTTGAAATATTTAGGGTCCATTTCTATTTCAAAGCGCTCCATCTATGATTTTATGCTGGGGAGCTCAAATTTCATGCTCAACTTTAAAAACATTTGCTCCGGATTTAGATGCCAGAGCGCAAACGCTGCCTTTAGAATTGCATTTCATTTCACAGTTGAGTGAAAATGGAATGTATTTTCAAGTGATTTTTAAACGGAAAGCACAAACCCCAGATCTCATACGATTGAGCTTATCCGAAATGAAGCAAAGTATCTTCGATTTTTACCGGTGGAAGCAGCACTTAAAGGGAAATAACCACTGTTCATGTCATGGCACACACAACCAGTTTCGCCCATGATTGCTAGTTTGATAAATTGTTCTATAAATTGTTGTTAACGCAAATATCTGTTGGTGTGTGGGCGGTAAAGACTCCAACCTTAAAGTGTTTGAGGGGAACAGACAAGGCCTTACCTCAGTCGCAGTCAATCCACCATGCTTAGATACTTGGGTTTAATTGTGGAAGCAGTTAAATCTATGAACACAACAGCAAACACATGTTCCCAATAGCTAAAACAAAATAAAGGAACGTGGCATCCATAGATGACGGGAAGTAGCGGTAGTATCAAAGCAGCCTCTTCCTCTCCTTCCTCAAGTTTCATCAGTTGTTGGAAAACAACAAATTGGTGCGTCAACACCACCAACTGTTATGTTTGTTTGCCCATTACAACAGTTTGTGGGTTCAGCTGGTTTGACAAATCATGTAAACTGGTGATGGAAACATCGTCAGGAGCAACACTCAAGTGTCTCAATCTCACATTTGTCACAGACAAAAATCTGCAGAAACCAGTCTGGCTGTGAGAACTCTCTTCTAAATCTGTGAACGTTGTGTGCCGTATCTCCATCTTTAAGTAAGCTAAATGCGCGTTAAAACAAAGGCTTCCACATAAGCAAACGCTGTGATCCAAGAAAGGATAGCAGGAAGGACGGATGCAATGCTGTACACACAGGGACAGGGATAGACGTGGGACAGGCTGATGAGACAGTCAGGTGCGACAGCTGAAAAGGAAGGAGGAGACAGGCAGTCACAGGGAACAGCCAAAGGAGGCAAGAGACAGACTAGAGGAGGAGGACATAGTCATGGGAACACGAATAAAACAGACTGCCAAACTGCTTATTCCCTCAAATCTGGTCTCCGCCGTCACACTCATGTAACGACAATAAGGTCAAATTGTTCAAAATGAGCGATGAAATTCCTGATTTTGTACTTTGGGGATTGCCTCTGCTTCATCTGCCGGAGCATAAACTGTCGCTGGGTTTGTTTTTTCACTTTTGCTGCTTGTGTGAATGAGCTCAATTGCACTGTGCTGCGACAGATGGCAGCCTTTTAATGCTGCCTCCCAGTGCATGCTGGGATTCCTACCAGCTTCCTGCGGCCGTGCATCAGCACGTGTGGGTGCTGCGAAAACGCGTTCACAGTGGCAGCGACATGGATTTTCTTGCCCGTTTACTTTTTCACTTCATCTCAAAGACATCGATCGTCCCGATTTCGTTCCTTGTTGTTTTGTTTTCGTTCCGGCCGAGTGACCGTTTGATCAGACGGCTCGGCCCTGGAGGGTTTTGCTCGGATCTGTTCATTTTTAAGAATGAGTCAGCTTGATGCCAATTTGTGTAAAGCAGAGCTGAATAACAGAGGCTACAGGGGTTGATTGGATTGTGTTACTCAAAATGGCTGCATCTGATTTTGGCCAAATTGCTGCTTTAGCACCATGTCAAGCTATTTGGTACAGGCCCGCTATTTTGTTTTTTCCCCTGATTGGAAACAGATGCTGCAATGCAGTGCTCTTGTCGGACTATCTTGCAATACAGTTGGGGATATCTTCAACATCCCCATTTCATCCAGAATCAAATTACAAAACAGGCGAATTATCACAAAGCAAATGGAGGACCCAGAAGCACACACTCAAAACTCTTGCAGTGTGGGCCAAAGCCTCAGGGCTAGGCTAGCTGCTAGTTTGGAGTTGGCCAAGTCGGGGCTAGAAAACCATGACAAACTAGGGACTGGAACACAACACACTCAAAGACTGTTGACAGCAGGTTGAGATCAAATAAAGGCAGAGGTCATGTGTTGGGAGAGTATCTTTCACTCCGACGCAATTTTTTACTTATTTTTTATCAGAGGGAGGAAAATATTAAACAGATTGCAGTGATTTCAACCAAGTTAGGTTTACACAATCTTCAAGCAGTCATTCAGCACAATTACAGAAGATTCTGGAACTCGCCAAGGTTGGAAGGGAGTCCAGCGGACAACCTTCCTCCCCTGGCGACAACTTGTGGCCTGCTGATGGCAGCCAGCAATCACATTTGTCCTTACTTTGGTAAATTCAAGTTTGAGACCCCTGCTTTATACAAAGCTAACACACACAAATCGTAATGATTGCATAGGGTATGCGCAGTGCTCATTGTTCTGTGGTCCCCAGGTCCTCCGTCGCCATTCACAGTTAAAGGATCAGTGGATTCCATATTTTCACAGTGGTTAGGCCATCTGGTGTCTCATGCAACATATGCTTTATACACTTCAAAGGACATCCTATCTCAACTTTCCTTTTCTTTTCCTTTTTATTAGTGGAAATGTGTGATGACCTCAAAAAGGGCGAGCTTGCGTGGTTGCATATCACCATTTGTCTCCTTTGTTTCTACTCGAACACAATTGGCATTGTTAAAAATAAATGTGTAATCCTCCACATGTCACCAAGGAGTTGGCAGAGACAGATCCAGAAACCAAAACGAAGGAGATCCAGGTGGGCAGGAGACACGATATAAAACAGGAGCAGGCAGGGTTGAAACTGGAAATAGTGGAGCCAGAAAGCATGCCGGAAAGTCTGACCAAAGGATTGATCTGACACTTAAGCTCAGGAGCAAGTGAGGCTAATAACCTAGTCCAGGGGTCGGCAACCCAAAATGTTAAAAGAGCCATATTGGACCAAAAAACCATAAAACAAATCTGTCTGGAGCCGCAAAAAAATTAAAAGCTTCATATAAGCCTATTAATGAATGTTATATTTATTCTACACTTTTTAACAGCATTGGAAAACGTCAAGGATATTTGTATTATACTCTTTCTCCCAGAAAAACCAGATTAAAACAAAAAAATAATATTTCCCACCCATCTTCTTCCATTTTTTAACATTTTGAAAGTGCTCCAGGGAGCCACTAGGGCAGTGCTAAAGAGCCACATGGGGTTGCCGACCCCTGACCTAGTTGATTGTTCAAGCTGCCAGTCAATTGGATCCCAAAATCAGGTAAAGGAAGATTGGATTGGATGGCTGAATCAGAGGCGTGACAGAAAAGGATGAGGAGGAGGAACCCTAAATCAGGGCTAGGTCCTGGTCTCTGTTTAGTGAAACGACCGGATTCGTGACGTGAATAGAGCCGATCGAGATCTGGGACACAAGCTCTCTTCAAAAAACACATTCAATTTAGCCAATCAGCTTTGGCTGCAGCAGGTGAGCAAAGTGCTCTGGCGCTGAGGGTTTGAGAGGCTACAGGTTTTCAGCTGAGCCACTCCTGCCAGCGCTGTATACTAATCAGCTCCCTCCCTGATTGAGAAAATGTTGCACGCTGTTACCTTAGCCAAAAAAGAAAACCTCCCTCATCCCGTGTTATTTGTTCACAGGATATTTACTTGAGGATGAGGCAGACGAAGCCATACACAAGCCGTTAAGTTCTAAATACAGTACATCTTGATGGATGATGATTTGTTTCGTGCTGATGCTCTGGCATTTCTGCTGGAGTATTGTATGGTCATTAGAGTGGAGAGCAAGGGCTGTTATCATAAACCGAGCTCTTCCATCATAAATAACGTTTGAACGCATGCGTAAAATGTTTCCTCTGAGGCCAACAAAGACGGAGCCGCGTTGCCTGCTTCAGAAGTGAAAACCGCGAACCTTTGCGAAAAAAAAAACACTTCCTTTTATCGCACCGCTATGTGACATCTCACAGGCGAGGAGCCGATAAAGAAGCTCACCTCCCACAGACAGCGTGAGCTGCTGAGTGTAAACGTCGATGTTCAGTCCGTATGTGTTCGGTTAATTTGCTCTCACCAGAAAAACACGACACCTGCGCCTCGTTCTGGTTGATCTCAAAGTCTACAAAAACACACCAGCTGATATCACGGCGAGACTGACTGCATCCATCAGAATTAATGATAAAAAAAAGACCCCAATCAACACATGTCAAAATCCACATCAATAAATGTCTTTGGATGAAATGCGGGTGCTTCAGGGCAATTAGATTTGTGGAGGGATGAGTGATGTTTTGAGGGCCTTTCAAAAATAGCCATCATCACAGAATCATGATGTGATGATTGGCTGTTCATATCTTGGGATTGGCCCATCATGCACCCGTCACGTGAATGGCATAAACGAAGAATTCTCTCGAAAATGGATGATAATGACAGCAATATCCTTTCCGACACACACATGCACGCACACATTTGCACATACATTTGGATTCCCGTTGGCAAAATTCCCACCCGTTGTCGTGAGTTTTGCTAAGACTCTCCTCAAAACAACAGCACCCCTCCAGAGAAACCAATTAACCCAGTAGGAACAAATTCATGATCAAATTACTGGAGCATAGTTTCAAATGCAATTTACAAGAGAATCACTGGCGGCTCGAGGTGCGGAATTGCATCTGTCGCCTTAGCGGCTGTGCAACGTAATCACTTCCATCTCATCAAGAAAAGGATCCCTCAGCGGTGGCTTCATAGGCTTCATAGGGTTTATATCGAACAGTTGCATTGCCACCACAGTTTAGCGGCTGTTTGTGGATAATTGAAGGTGTGTGACAACAATGTACCCTAGCCTGGGTACCCTAGCCATTTGTGTGTGTTAGCTTTGTATAAAGCAGGGGTCTCAAACTCCAACCCTGGCTGATCCTCGCCACCTCGCCAGGGGCTGTGAAGGAGTGCAGACCAAACGTCTGAAGGAGACAATCCTCTCGCCTTTGCCATGGGTTCCTGGGACATAAGAATGTAGATGGAGGCTTTGATAGTGAATCAGAGGTCCTACAAGCAGGTGATGTTTCAGGAATAAGATGATTTATGTCCGTCCACATGCAGAAATGATACAGAATTCAATTATGAATAGTTTTACCACCCTTTTGGATCATCAGGCATGGATGGGTGCAGGTGAGAACCACTGAAACATTTAAAAATTTTCAAATGTGTTTCTAATGAAATCCCTTCAAATACAAGCACAGTGTACCTGTAACTATAAACAACCTTCCAACATGTTAACCAGTGTTCAAGATACCATCGTTTTTCTTCTACCTTTTCTTTCAGCTGCTATCCTCAGGCGTCGCCACAGCTAATCATCCGTCTCCACCTCCCTCTGTCCCTCTAAACATCCACTAAAACACCCACTGCTCTCACTGCTCTCTTAGCCACATCCATGAGCTTTCACTGTGGTCTCCCTTTTTTCCATCTACCTGGCAGCTCTTTCTCCAACATTCTCTGTCCAGTATGTACACTATTTCTTCTCTGCACATAACCACACCATCACAGTTTTGCCTTTCTGACCTTCAAATCGCTCCACCTTAGCTGTTCCTCTGCTGATCTCATTTTCAGTCCTGTCTAACCTGCTTTCTCTCAAAGAGAACCTCGGGTAGAAATGAAGATATGGACTAGAGGGGAACCAAACTGTGCCGCCCTGCTGCACAGCAGCGGATTCATGTGTCTGTAAAATCTCTCTGAGAAAAAAGTGAGAAAAATCTCTGTCCTAGCTTGTCCGATCATTGATGTGAAAGACTGGAATCATTGCCACCATCTCTTTTTATTTATTATTTATTATGTTTTCTGGGGCTACGAAAAATAAATGCAGTCACGCACCAAGTGTTAAATTGTCTCAGAGAGTCTGTTAGCGAGAGGCCAACAAACACCCAATCAACAGGTTTGTGGCACTAATTAGTTTTATTTATTAGTTTCTGAACTATGTTCTCAGACATCAGTGAGAGGTGTTAGGTGGTACTTATATTTTAGGAATGCTGGATATTTTTAAACGCACAGAATAAGCTCACTTTGATCACCCCACGATTTGAATTAATACTTTATGATTCAATGTTTTGACTCTCAGAGGTAAAGTTAAAGGTTTCAGGAATGGAACCATTGAGCCATTGAGGCTGGAGATGAAGATGAGATTCTAAAATGACCTGGTACCAGGTCCTGGCTGGATACTTCTGCTTTTAACTGATCTCGCAGTCACCGTGGTGCTGAGTGATGGTTGGATACGAGGAAGGAGTGAGCCTGATCATTAACAGCGGCTTCCTTGGGCAAGTTTGGAACATGGAGGTGAACCCCCATTTGATTCCTACAAAACTGCTCAGCCTCCTTCGCCATGTTACAGTCAAAGAACTGTCTTGTGCTTGGATAAAAGACAGACTAAACCGTGAAAAAATATGGTCATTACCGAGTACAGTGTCATGATGAAAGGATCCGTCATTTTTCTTACATTTCACACCATGAGAACATATTCAGTGAGAGGCGACAGGTGGCTGGTATGAAACAAGAATAGAATTAATGAGGAATGTTGGGAACTCTGTATGTTCTGTATGAACTCGGGAACTCTGTGACATCTGTTCATTTGCCTGCACATCGCAAGACATCTTGTGTGAGCCATTATAGATGGAACACCACACTGTCTGACACATGACGACAAAAAAAGGATTGAAAGGAGTCCAAATAGTGAGACTAATGACAAAAGCTGAGACATGAGGACAAAGGAGCTGGACAGTGGAAGTGTCTTGTTGCACTGAGAGTAATGAATAGTTGGGTAGTGACTGAACAGAAATGCAGTTGTCACGTGTGGCTTTGACATTTCAAAGCTAAAGCGGATCTGGTTGATATCTCTCAATTTGGATTGTTTGATTTCCAATACCTCCAGTAATGCCTGATACCTCATAAGTGAAATACTGTTATTTTGTTTACTGGTGGGGATCAGCTTTTAATCAAACTAATTCATCTCAGCAACGCAGTTTACTGAAGATTAACTGTGAATGGGGGCCACAGAGTGAATATTCATATTAGATCTATGAATTCAAGGAGAGAATGAAAGACTTGGAGGAATACAGTGAGTGTGTAAAGCAATAAATACAAAATCATTTATTACATGACACCCTGTAAACCCGTTTGCTGCTGTCCCACATATTAGACACCACTTTCTCATGATGGTCCCTATGCTGATTATGGACATGATTGTTCTTTGTCATCCAGGCACAGCATCTTGTCCTTAATTTCGGACACATGGTACAGAATGCACAATGACTACCCGTGTACTGATGGACTGATGAGGTTCAAGGACATGATGGACAATGCACGCAGCTTTGAATGATTTCTATTTCCCAAAGGATCCTCGTTGCACTTGTCTGACACCATTAAAATCTAGAATCACATAAATTCATTATTTAATGTATGGTGCGGCACAATTTGGTCCACATTAGATTTATTCAACTTCCATTATGTGTGTCTGAAATGACAAGTTTTCCAGGCGGCAGTGCAAGTTTCGCCCAAGCTAGCTGACATTCACAACTCACACCAAAATAAGCATTTGAACATTTTATTCACATTGGGGAAATGAAAAATACTTCCGCACACTGAACAGCGGTTCTACAACGCCCCCCCTGATTCCGTCCGTAATGTGACATAGATGGAAAGGTGGGCAGACAGAGAAATGGATGGCGAAAAATATAGAAGCAGCTTGATAGCGGCCAGATGTATTTTCACAGGCGCTGTGCGCCACCTCCTCACTCCGTTTGGTCGAAATTGCTTCCGACCTTTTCACCCTGTTCCAACAACAGACAAGCCAACCACTCCATTTGGATGAAAACAAACCCCTTAGGTGTAGGGAACACACGGATGATATGTGCATTTTAATAAAAGGACAAGCCGCAGATTTCGCGCCGCTTTTGCTCACTTATTTACGTGCCACGCCACAGCTCGGTTAGGCGTTGATCAGCTGCGTCCCTCCTTTCTCTCTCCCCGCAGGTACATGGCCATCATCCATCCTCTCCAGCAGCGCATGTCGTCCACAGAGACCAGGGTGGTGGTGGCTGTCATTTGGGTGCTGGCTCTGCTCCTGGCTTTCCCTCAGTACTACTACTCCGACGTGGACCAGCTGCCGGGCAGAGTGGTGTGTTACATCGACTGGCCCGAATACAGCGTGTGTGACTTCAAAAAGATGTGAGTGGTGTTTCTCCTATCAAACGTCCCCCCGTGTCCCTGCAGGAAAAACAAAAGCCTTGATTCGTTTTCATTTCATTCCCCCCCTGGATCCTCAAGCCACTATTCAGCTAAAACCTTCTCATGTCCGTGATAATTACCATGGAACGTCTCTTGATTTACTCTATTTTGCACACTTCATTCCTCTCTCACTTATAAGGGGAGAACTTTTCACTCGTAGGAATGGAAAAACACCTGCAACTTTTAATGTGTAAAGGCCGCACAAATAGGTCTCTCGGGTCGATATTTCTCAATTACGTCACAGCTCTGTGAGGTTAGTAAAGCTGATCGGTCGAAACTTTCCGTGTCCATTCTACCCAGACGTTTCCTGATTTAATGGGAGAGCCAGACACAGCCAGACAGGGCTGTAAGTCACCTGAACTATCTCAGCTATTTCATTTCGCTTCAGCTTGTAGACATCAATGATGACGAATGTATGCAAGAAAGGCATTGATTATCCTTGTTATTGATTTCAATTTCCGAAAAAAAGCCTCCGCCGCAGCTCCCAGTGTTTCCCTCGACACATAAATTATGCTAGATATTCAGTCATCTCTAAATACCCAGATACAGGGCTGATCTTCTGTGTTTGGACCTGATAAGAGCCTGGAAATGAGTTAATGCAAAGATATTCTCAGTGGTTTTATTGGTCTAGCTAGATGATGTGGTGACGTCTTTTTCTTTTTTTCCTGCATTCAATCTCAATACTGCATAAACCAGGCTTCACAGTGTACTAGTATATAATGTCATATTACAGTGTAGAGTCTTGCCTTGTTTATATTGCTGCAGGTTTTGGTTCATCTAGAAGGGATAGAAGTATTGTGCAGCTATGGCAGACTTGGCCAACAATATACTGTATCTGCTCAACATTTTTAACAAATATGTAAAAATGAACATATGTAACAGCAACAAAGTACACTTATTGGCATAGTATTGTTCTACTCGGAGGAACAATGATGCGTCAGATGTGCACCCAAATCCTCTAAAAATCTATGTATTTATCTGGGTATTCTCTCTCAATTCTCACTCAAATATATGCATGTACTCTTCAATGGAAAGTAAAAGCAAACGCTTTTGATGTTTACATAATATCACATCTACAGTTATGAAATAAGATCCTTGATTATCCACACACAGAACTTCACACAAACAGTCCGTGGTACCCAACACATCATTTCAGTTTTTGCTGTACACATACTGAACTGAACTCAAACGAACTGAGACAATAAAGTAGTAAGTGTAAACGTACTCACAAATACACATAGATTAAGGCACAGGCACGTACCCTAAAAAACGTCACGTTAAAGTAGTCCATGAAGCCTGGCCTTCACAATCCATTTCTCTCAAACCACAAAGTCGAAGAAATGGAGGTCAGATGTGCAGAAGGGTTGATTTGTCCCTTTCTTGTACTGACACTGACAGGCTAGTCAGATGAAGCTCCTCACCTTGTGATCTTTGCTTTCTTTGGTGCTATCTGGCTGCCAGCTGGATCTCTGTGTCAGCTCAGTCTGATCCACCACACACTGGCATCGTTATTGCACTGGTCTGTGGGACAACACTACTGCATATGCACACAGGAATTGTCCTTTAGTTTATCAAAAGTTTAAGGAGCCGCAAGATAGATGGATACTGTTGTCGATACAGAGACACCCTAGCAGAAACTCACTCAGTGCCCCTTAGTTCACTGGAACGAACAATTAGCCTACCCACTTGCAAACTTGCTCCCCATTCACCTCCTGTGGCATTCGCAACTACACCGTGCCCCACTAGCAGTACAATGGCAATTTCATGGATACTGATTTTGTAGCTTGTGCACCCATTAGATGTTGTAATGAAATTGGAATTGGTGACAAATTCGACCACGGCAGCTTCGCTTAACCCCCGTGTCTTCATGTCATTAATGCTTTCATCCATGCACGTCAACCCCACCACAATCACACACTTATTTGTCGCCCACCACGCGCAACAGACTTTATTCAGCATTCGTCTTCATCGTGTTGATGATGCTAAGTGGTGTTAAGTCTCCTAGTTTCGAACATGAGACCTTTGGGAAGAATGTAACAGTAGTGCATCTGGCCTTTAAGGCTGATTTTGGTATAAAAAATGTGTGGTGAAGCACGAAGCAAGTGCAAGTTCCTGTGTGGTAGACTCATAAATGCAACGGTAGTATTCAAAGAGGCCTCGGAAGGGATGAAATGAAAGATGACAGAAAAGAAATGAAAGAAAATGAATCTAATTAAATACAGTGCACCACAGTTGTGAAAAACAAATCACATCACACTCATACAAAGCAGTCGTAGTCAGGCCATTTATGTGTGCTCAGTGGCACACATTCACACACCGGAAATATACAGGAAACAAGATTACGCACAGGAAATCACAACGCAAGCACGCCTCATCCTTTGCATTCCTCCTCTGCTAAATTAGGCGTAGTACAAAAGCAGCGTGTGATTAGCGGCAGCGAGACAGCGGAGAACAAGGTGCTCTGATCCCCACAGTCCTGCTTTCTTCTCTATAGTCAAAGTCAAACAAACACATGAAGAAGAAAGTGGGATGGCTTAATGCAGCTTGGTCTTCCGTCAGAAGAAGGGGGGAATCTCCAAGGTTTCCCCGGGGAGCCGGACCTAAAAACAGGACACAGCATGGACGACTGTTTTTTATGTTCACGTGACATCAAGGCTGACAGACTCTGGTATGACCACGAAATTAAAGGAGGAATGACGAATTAAGAAATTAAAATGAGCTTGTAACTGTACTTACACGGCATATTCATTCCAACAGCAAGATCCTAGTCATTGACCACAACATCAATACTACACAGCGCAAGATTCCTGCGGTAATTTGGAATTGATGCTATGCTCGTTTCTACGATATGTTTTTTTTTTACAGGTTGATTGTTTATATATGTTTTCCAGGTATTTGCATTTTGCAAGATGATGCCAGCAGGTAAAAAGCACTTGCGCCAACATTCAGCCAAGGTATGACTGTCTGGCAGCAAAATCGCAGCTGTTCACATGAATATCACATAAATAATCAGCCAGGTGACACATGCATTAAATATCAGTTCAAGGATGTAACCACAATGCTGAATGTTCCTCATTACATTCAGATGACAGCAATAATGTTACAGAGCACCCGATCAATGTTGTATTAATGAAAAAAGTAGTAGTAATGTGTGGTCAGGGGCGGCAGGGGAAGCCGTGCCTCACCTGTCATCATGAAAAGAGAAAAATGTCAAATGAGAAGAGAAATGAAATGGTTATATCTATCCGGTGATTTGCACTGCTAAGTTGTCAATCAAATGGTGAATGAGTTACTCTGTGAGGTTCATATGTTTGACTGCAACGAAGTCAGTGCCTCACCAGCTGCGAATCTCACCGTGTGTCACTGCCTATGGTATAACCAGCATGGACTTTGGTCGGATATAATTCAAAATCTAATGTAACAGTCATTCTCTGTGAGAGGCATATGAAGAAAATCTTTACAAAATTATAAAGCTGATTGTAAAATGATGGTATATTGCAGGGTTGGTGAAGCATATCTTGTTCGAGGTAAATCCGTTAAAGAATTTTCTACACCTTTGTTGTTCTGGGAGTGAGAACAAATCATTACGCTGTCCAAATATTGTAATTGAGATTATGAACATTTAACATATTCCACACTTAATTTATTTATCGTGACAACTCACAAACTCTTCAAGATTACCTTAGTTATGTTTGTGTGATTCCAAATCTCGTCCATGATTCATTGTTTAGAGAAGTTTGAGGGAGGCCTCGACATGAGAATCGTGTAGTCAACAACTTCGTGCCATGAATTTTTGGGACTTGCTTTGAGGTTTTCCTCCATGTCCTGGCTTAGTTTGTGGTCCTGCTGTGTCACCAGCATGAACACAGCTTGATGTAGTCTGACTGTTTTCACGCTGATTCGACGGAGAGGTCGACGGGGGGTCGAAGGTGGGGGAGGAAGGGATGGGAAGGGTAATGATGCGTCATTACAGGAGAGAAAACAGTGTCCAACGGCCTTTTTCCCCTTTCGTTCTCTCTCACTTGTCACAACTCAGGGATGACATTATTTAAGCATAGGGGATTAAGAATTTTACAGGATAAACACTACTCGTCGTTAGTTTTAGAACACCCTAACACCCAGAATTTCATTGAAAATTATGCTGTTTGATATTTTAGTGTACTATGAAATTGAAGCACAGAACAAATAAACAATTGAGGTTGTAAAAGAAATCAAGGAATCAATTGTGAACATAAGCCACAGATACAGCAGCTGAACACATTTTGGGTTAACCTTAGCTTTTTTATGTGATGAACCTCCTCTGCCAGGATATCATTTGCTTCAGTACCATATCAAGCAGTTCACTAGATTTTAACTGCTTGAATTTGAATAATAAACTGGAAAAATTGGGGTGTTCCTAAACTTTTGACCAGTACAGTAGTGTGTATTAGATGTTGCTGCAGTCTGCCAGTCTAGTCTGTTGTAATACATTTTGGCAGGTTTTAAGGGCAACATGGAATGGGACAGACTGACATTTGATTGTCATTATCTGAATGTATACACATAAAGTACACACATTGCGTGAGGATGAAAAGATCAACCAAATTATATTTTGGAAAGGTTCTCATTCTGCGAAACAGGGAAGTGTGAAAGAATGTGAAAGAAGAATTTTACAGAATTTGTCATGTATTTGTTATATATAGTTATCATTTTTTGCACCATATGATGCATTCATTTTCCACTCCACTGCCACTTTGCTTTTTAGGCTTGATAAATCAAGGGGAAAAAATTCCTGATTAGATCCTCGTCTCTCTTCACTGGCCATTTGTAAATTCCAACTTTCTTCCATTTGATCTAGTGATTAGTTAGTAGCGATTTTGAAATAAAGTAGCTCCTGGCAACAGGGCCGAGTGGAGCTTATGTTATTTAGCCAGATAGGAAATGCATCACCAGCCAATGCAGCTAGAGGCCATATGTCATTCCGTCTCCCTTTGGATGGTATGAGGAGGCATTACGGGAGAGTGTCAGTTGCTGACCGGCATTTCGTCCCTTTCCCTCAACCCTGACGCCCTAAACGGGGGTAAGGATGACAGCATACAGTACGTACCCTCTTCATCACCTGGGTTCAGATTCTTCTTCAAAGAAGAACATAAGCAACACCTCAAAAACTTGAAGAGGTGGTCATTCGCTTTTGAAGACATATGAAGTGACACAAAGGCCCTACTGTGATAAATATGGGAATACTACACCTCCTCCATCCAGAAGACAATCTATTCCTGTCCAGTGAGGGGCACCCTGGCTGAAATGTCTCACTCAGATGAACCTTCCACTAATACATTTTCCACCACATTGAAACATTTCCACATGCCAAGGTTGAGACAGAGAAGCCAGAACATCACAAATGTTACCACATGACAGCAATTGGCTCAGACTGCTGAGGCAATTGCTCGAAAGTTAAACACAGTGTAACATTTTCGAATATTTTGGTATAAATACTTGTAGCTTTGTGAACAGATAGATTTGTACATGTATGCTTAACTGTCCTCCCTCCTTCATTACTAGACATACTTTTACTCAGGGGAAAAATAAGCAGTTATTTGATTTGAAAACTAAAATGGAATGGAAATAGAAAAAACACAGTTTATTGTCCTCAGATAGCAGCTACATACACAGCAAACTGATGTTGGACAACCGCAACTGATACAATGTATATTGTCATCATGTGGGTTAGTTTCTTGCAAAACTCTTTCCCCAAGCAAATTTGTGCTTCGGTTACATATTTCTATCTTTGTTCTGGTTTCTTCTTCTTTGTCACATTGATAGAATTCTGTTCGGAAGGATTTCTTCACTAAACCCTTACATGTCTTCAAATTAAGTCATTGACTTGTGCATAGACGAAGAAACACCGTCGTTTAAGTCATTCGTGTCCACATAATTCCAGTTATTAGACAACCACCAATGAGCCATAAATTTACCTTTTACCTATCTTAACTTGGCTTAACTTGGCCTGGGAAGTGTAAGGTCGCCAAATTTAGAATGCACCAACTGGGCTCAGGGTGCAAATCAGTGCATGCAGCCCCATCGCTCTCCCTCCAAAATAACAATGTTCATTGTCATTCCTCCCACAGTAGATCGATAAATGGTGTCTTCCATCCTCTCTTTATTACTTGTTACATGTAACACATCATCACAAAACAAACAGATTGTTGCAGCTTATGAAGGACTGTCTTAGGTTCTTTTCTGATTCTTCTCACTCTTTGTTTGTTCCCTCTGAGTGAGTCCCAATCACTTGTGGATCTCTTCTCCACCCACTTTGCCATCTCAGACATACTCTCTCAGCGTGAAGTATTAACACTTGTCGACGGTTCAATGTCACCTACGAGGTGCTCGAGATGGGTTGGATGCGTTGGTTCTATCTAACGCAAACTTATCTTTGTAAGTGGTTGAGGAGCAGGGATATGAAATCGAATCAGGGCTTCACTTCTTGCATTTGTTCTGCAGTGTTTCTTTGATAATGATTTAATAAATTCAACTTATTTACTACCTTGTCCTCACCTACACAGAGGACAAAACTCGTCACTAGCCCAGGCTCTGTCTCAATCAACAACAGAGTGCGTGTAAGGTGTGAAGTGAGGTGAGCACTGGATGTTGGGTGGGTGTTTAATGACCAAGCTAATGACCTCAGAATCATGCATGTAATGGTCCAAGTGGTGGAAATGGTCCCCTAAAAAACATACTTGGTGGTCTTTAAGTCAAGTAGCAATTCAAAAGTTATGAGACAGCTGAAATTGACAATAAAGCGCATTTTTGTGAGCATCTAAAAGAGCTGTGCGCACACAGCGATGTGTCCAAATGCTTCCCTTGCCCCATCGTCTTAATTGGCTCAACAAGTGTGTTAGTCAAAGTTAATGGGATTACCCGCATTGCTAGATTACAAAATTGATGTGAGGATATTGAAACCACGATGCCGAATTATTTCATTAAGGTTTGGAATTTATTTGGCAGTAGCAAGGCCGAGGCCCGACGGCTCATCCTCATTTACGCAGCAAATCTATCTCTGTGTTTCCTCGAGCAAACACTTCATGATGATTGAATCAGTCTTTTGACACGAACGATTAACTTTAAACTTTATTACTGGATGTTGGAGCTGCCAGGAGCTGCATTGAGTTGATGACTTTCAATTAACAGGGCAGCACCAACCGCGACGTCTGAACGACTCCATCCGCGATGGTGGCGTCTCAGAAGTCTGAGATGCTGGGTGGCAGGAGCCACATTAATTGGGTGCAAACTCCTCTCACCTTTGTGGATGTAATGGATGGATCGAGGATGTTATTTCTGGGCTGTTATTTTCGATATCTTCTTTCTGTCCCCACTCACATCGTGCAGTCAGTGGATGGACAATCTTCGAAGTGTCAAATTCAGGGCCCACGGGCCAAATGTGGCCAGCTACGTCATTTTTTTTGGCCCAGGTGCGCTTCAATGACTGTCTCAATATACTGTAAGTCTCCTTCATTCATAGGTGCATTGACCCACAAACTACATTTCCCAAGATGCACAATCATGCCGATAATGCTGCTGGGAAAGTGACGGCAGTTGTGCCCAGATCAGATGCACACTTTATAAGTGTCAATTTCTCAAGCAACACCAATACAGCCTAAATGAGGGAGCCAGGTTGCTGACTTGTTGAGTGATTGTTTATTGATTTATATAGATTTCTTCTCTTTAACAAATACAAGGATGGGCGACCTGAAAATAGCAATTACTTGACATATTTTTTACATGGATGCAAATGGGATATTTTTAAGTTGAACAAGTAAAATATTATATTTTATATTATATTTATTTAAGTATATTTGTTAAATTATATTTTTTGAATATTATATTATATTATATTATATTATATTATATTATATTATATTATATTATATTATATTATATTAGACATTGTTAAATGAGTTGTTACATTCTACGTTACTGCCATATTGATGTGGCACTCAGGGAAAAGGAGTTTGACACCCGTGGACTAACTCATCCACACACGTGGTCACAAAAAGTTTCCATCTCAATTCAATTCAATTCAATTCAATTCAATTCAATTCAATTCAGCTTAAATGTATTTGTACAGTGCCGAATCATGACAAAAACGCTTTCCAGGATAGAGCAGGTGAAGACAAAGCTCTAAAATAAAAATTGGAGCACTCTGTGGGGAAAGGAGTCGCCACAGAATTGAAATACGATACGCGTCCAGGACTCGTGGGAATTATGCTGACTCCACACAGAGAGGCTCAACCTGGATTTGAAAACAAACAGGATTGTGGTTGACTTGTTTGTCTGAGAGGCGTTGTTACATTTACGTGAGGAAAATCACAAACCGAAACGGCTCCTAAGGTTTCATTTGCGTATTCAAATTCAAGTTGGGCGAATCTGGGCCACTTGAAATGAAATGTTCCGTATCTGATGACAGTTGTGCACCAAGACCTTTAGTGTTCTGATAAATAAAGAATGTGTCAATAAGTTTGAATTGTGACTTAAGGACAGAGGAAATGTGTCTTATATGTAGTTTTTTCTCCCATGAATTTACAGAAATGTGACTTTTCTGGCACTGTCGTTGCAGATATTACGTATGTGTGGCCATACTGATCTATTTCCTTCCTCTGCTGGTGATGGGCTGCGCTTACTTGGTGGTGGGACTGAACCTCTGGGCAAGTGAGATCCCTGGAGACTCCTCGGATCGCTACAAGGAGCAGCTGACCGCCAAGCGGAAGGTAACCTCCACTTTCTGACAATTTTCCTCTTCGCTCCCACGTTTCTGCCTCTTTCTCTCCATCCCTTACTTTCCCTCACTGTCTCTAGCTCTCTCTTCTCCCCTCTCTTTTCGCCGTTCTTGCCCTTTCCCTTTATTTCCAACTCACCTGACATCAGAGCTGGATGTAACAACTGAATTATACAAATACATGAAACAAGATGGAATAACATTTGGTGAAACAATGAAATATTGTTGGCATTGTTCGCTTTTTTTATTTTTAGCAATGGCAATAGTGCCCATTGTTCAGCTGTGATGGAGTAAATGCGTCATGTTTTGTCCACTTACACGGAAACCTTATTTTTGGAGGTGATGTGTTTTTCCCTAAAATGACAATTCAGCGTCATTTTGCCACCATTTTTGCCCTTCAAATACAAACTCTCCATTACCTTTTTTGGGAACCCTCCACACAAAGCAAAACCATCCCCTTGATAGAGGTGTGCAAAGCTCAAAGTTTGCCAAATGACTTTTTTTTTCAAGCACAACATGTAGATGAGATGTATTAAATCACTGAGAATACAACGCAAGCCTGCAGTCACATTAGCAAATAAGTCAAGGCGATGCTGCTCCGTGTCCGACAGGTGGTGAAGATGATGATCGTGGTGGTGTGTACGTTTGCGTTCTGCTGGCTGCCGTTCCACGTCTACTTCCTGCTTCACCAGTTCTTTCCCGACATGTTTGAGGAACCGTTCATCCAGCAGGTGTACCTGACCATCATGTGGCTAGCGATGAGCTCTACCATGTACAACCCCATCATCTACTGCTGCCTCAACGACAGGTTGGTGATGCATTCGTCCACACTCGCTGTCAAACCCAATTGAGATCATTTACATTTTAATAAAGCGTGTCGGAAACTGAAGATTGTTGCAAAGTGAAATTTATCAGCTCCTAATAATCCATCATCTGAGTCATCTCGGCAAGTTTGAATACAGATGATATTTGAAATTGATCAAGATATTGAGTCGGAAAAACCTCACTTGAACAATGCACCGTGTAATTCCCATAATTGCAGCGCTACTGCTTCCTCTCTCTCGCTAATTCATTTCCTCTTCCCACTGCCCCTTCCTCTCCCGATGGTTTCACGTGGAGTTTGCTGCGTGAGTGTGCTGTGAATTGTTTTTCAGCCCCCAGTGTCTTTATCGCCACCGCACTGCGTGAACCCATCGTGCCACGCAGTGTCATTTCCTTGTTCACATTTACGCTGACTTGTAAATTAAAACCCTGATTCCAGGCAGCACATTCAAGTAAAAATAATGATTTGTGGTGAGGCTGTGATGTGCTTAATAAGGTACGACTCACACACGGTCATTGTTTGGGTGGCTGAGTATAGGCGCCAACAAATGCAGACTCATCAATATAAATTTTGTACCGCTGCTGCACTGTCCTCAGCAGACATTTTGGAACAATTCAGATCTGTCTTCTTTTTGCATAGGTTTCGAGCTGGTTTTAAGCAAGCCTTCCGCTGTTGCCCCTGCGTCCCCCGTGGCTCTTATGAAGGACTTGAACTCAAGTCGGCTCGCTACCTTCAAACCCAGACCAGCGTTTACATATCCAGCCGTATGGAGACCTCAGTGTCCACTGTTCTTCAGGTCGGGGACGAAATCGAGCGTCACAGACCAAAAGTCTCAGTTGCGCCAGGGCCCAGCGTGGCTGCGCTTAGTGCCAGGCCGCATCGGTCCTCCCTGGATCTCACCTCCAATGGGTCATCGTCCCGGAGTGTCTCCAAAACAGTGTCAGAGACGTCCAGTTTCTACTCCAGCATCAACCTGCAGGAATAGAGCAAAAGCACCCAGGTAGCATTTTATTTCAGCAGGGGCAAGGCGTGTCTCTGCGAAGCTCATAGCCACTTGATCAGAAGTACGTGTATGTGTTATTGAAGATTACTTGGCCGTGCACGGAGTGGCAGCAGCTGAGAAGTGTAACTGGATGAAGCTCCACAGAGGGCTGCCATCACCCGTAATACCAGTGAAATGTATCCTGCACTCCACAGCTCAGCCAATTCCCCCAAAAGCAACAGTTTCGAGAGCTCAAATCCCAAATCCTCAAGTCTGACGTAGCCTCACATACATCAGCGGAGTCCTGTTCAAAAGTAGAGAACTGAGGTGAACGATGGTGCCTGGAATCTTCACAGTGTTTGGGTGTCATAGCAGCCCTCTGGATGAGAACGTTCACACATCTCAAGCCTCCTCAAGCTTCGACTTTTCGCAGAATCTAATTTAGAGTGGAGCTATGACACGAGAAAAAAACAGGAGAAACAGCTTGATGTGAGCGTGATGGCCGTTCCCCATCTGAGGGATTTGCCTCGTGGTTGTGACTCCAGTCTAGACACAACTCTCTCGCTCTCAGGGAGATACCTTTTGAAAATGTGGCCCACATTTGTGGTGCAAAGGCAGTCAATAAGAAGCACAATTCAGCAAAATCACATGTGGTCCCAGGAATGGCAAGTTCAAGAGATTGAGGAGCTGATCCGCAGCCTCACGCATGGAGAAAACCGGCGTCATGTTTGATTTGCCACAACAGCGATGAGACAGCTTATTACAGAAAGCATCTCAATTCGTAACATCCATTGCTAACAGTTATCGAAGTAGCCATATCAGCCTCGAGGTTATTAAGTCCTCGATGTGAGCCACAGCTCTGCAGGGTCCCGGACAACATGCCTGGTCATGTTCACATAGCCAATAATTGTGTGTAGCTGCTTTTTCAACCGATGTCACCGTGCATGTGTGTGAATTATCAGCTTTGTGTCTTTTGAACAGGTCACATCTTGCTTCCTAGAACTACTTAACGTCATCTCTTTGTGACACAGTACTTGTGTTTACTTTCTCAATGGTTTGCACCACTTGTAATGTTGTCAATGTTAATGAAGGTGTGTGAAGGCGTTTATGGATGTAAGCCGAGGATTTCTAGTCTACTTGAGATGATTGGTCCCAAGGCTACACAACACAGATAAATGTTTGTGCTACCATTCATCAGGGAGAGAGTGGTTGCAAATTGTGCCGCAGATTGTTGCGGGAAAGTCAAGCGCCACAGCAATGGAGTGATTACAGGAGTGAATATCAGTCCGTACAGCTTTTTTTTTAGCCAGACTACAGTTAATGAGATGGAGGTGTGTTCTTGCATTGTAAAATCTGATGCCAGATTTTTGCAGATTGGACCGTGTTGCTAACCAGCAAGACCCACCGTCATAATTCAGCAGATATTCAGCACTTCTGCGTATGGTTCAATTGTCATATTGATTTGGTGTGCCGCTCCGTTCGCCTCAGATGCAGTCCTGCCCCTGGAGAGTCAAGCTAACTCCAGTTTTTAGCAGTTTCTGTCTGCATCTCGGCGTGGCATCCGGCTCACTGATTCGCCGCGTTATGCTTTGCTGCTCAGCGTAATATGAAGCAAAAATGTTTCGAGACTAAGAAACAGCTACTTCCGCTATGATTCGGGATATTAATAGGGATGATGAAGCCCACTGGCTCTTAATTTCTCAGCATAGTAAATTTGCCTGATAAAGTGATGAATATACAAATGACCTGTGGGACCAAACGCCTGTGGATAAAAGTAAAAGAACCATTACTTAGCAAATTCATCTTTTGGGACATGAACCTCAATAATTGTCAGTCTTTTTCACTGTATAAATACTCAGACAACAAAACAAAAGTACCGTGACAGAGAGGACGCCAGCTTCAATAACAAGAGTGTGTCAGAGTGTCGGGGTAACTGGAGACCGATTAGTATTTGTGAACATTTTGCCAAGTTCTAAGAACGATAACAATGTCCATGCAGATACATGCACACAGTCAAACGCACACATGCACAAGTACAGTGAGACCGCTGGAATAAAAGCGATATTTTCAGGTCAATAATGAACCATTTCATCAAGAGTGATTGAGTGTTTGGCTGGTTTCATGGCAAGAACAAACATTTACCAGGAATTAATTCAGCAGGATTAGTCGATTTGCATCGGAAACGAGAAAACAAATGCAAATGCACGTTTGTCCTTTCTCTCTCTGTTTTTCTTTTTGTCACATTCTCAGTGCTGGCACACAGTAAACTCTTATTCTCAGTCTGTGTGCGATGTAAACAACTCTCACAAATACTGCTCACCTGTCTATGCCCGTCATCTCCGTTGTCATTCCCTCCTCATTTGTGATCTATTCTCAGCGCCCAAAGGCAGCCGCTTCACATTCCGGCGTCGGATGATGTTGAACCACGGCAGATGAATGCCGTAGGATTGCATTCAACTCTGAACATTATTCAGCGTGAAATTGTTTGAGACAGACAGAGGACAAGCTGCCGTTACCATGACACGAGTAGAAACATGTCTTACAAACAGCGGTACAGCAGGTCAGTTTTCTCAACGTCCGGTGCAATAACAGATTCATCCCAGGAAGAATTTTTGAGGAAGTTACACTTGTCAGCATACTCAATTATCTGTGTTGCTATCAAGACAGGACACTGATAAAAAGAAACATATTCCTCAGAGTCCAGAGGAAATTGGTGTCTCTGCTCATTTCTCAGCTTTGCACTGCGATATCCCCGGCAGCCCCTGTGTGTCTCACAGTTCTATGGCTAAACCAACACACATATCAGTGTTTGACCTCCATTAGGAGGTCATCAACACAGGAGAAAACCGACCTTCAATTTTGAAGTGAAGTGGCAACACTGCAATGTTTCTTCATTTATGTGAATATGCCAGAAATTAGCCAGTTGGCACCTCAGCCCACAAATGACAACTTCATCCTTCATTACCATGTCTAAGGCTGTGTGAGTGCATTCAGGAAGCAATGTGCATTGTTTTCAGAATCATCTTATCTCAGCTGTGTAATGCTACAAAACTTAATGACACTTCAACAATTGTCCCACTTAATTCTGCAAACATACAAGATATTTTATGTGGTGGAATCAGAAATTTCATTTTGCCTTCACTCCTTTTCATTACAGCACGTATACGGAATATGTTATGTGCGTTCTGTGCGCTGCGGTGGAATGAAAATCTAAAAGGGAAATGGAAAATGTCCTGCAGCAGACAAAAGCATGTGATGGGCACTCACAGGTGCAGCCGTCTCAGTCAGTAAGTACAGTAAGAGCACTCTGGAGGTTACAGACAGACAGCGTTCACTGTAAAATAGGACATTCCTCCAGGATCTTGGTTTTGATGACAGTCTAACAAAGTCCTCTTAAAGCTATTACAGCGGTTAACTCAGCCATGTGTGGTTATAATAGAAAAAGAACACGTGTACGAGATTAGCAGTGTGTATTTCACCACCAGTTCCTTCTCGGACTGTGCTGTCATGGTGTATTTGTTTACAATACAGTGAGACAAAGTTATCTTGGCTTGGACTGGAAGTATGCTGGACTCCATCATTGAACACATGAAGTACGTGAAGGTTTAAAACGAGATACTACCTGAGTGGTTCCACTCTCTCAAGACGAGATATGATTGTGCTTATTTTTAATTGTTGTTTGAATAGATGGGGTCTGTCTAAAAGTATGCATCCACATTGTGTAGAATCCACAAACTTCACCTCAAATATATTTAAACCACTACATGAATTTGCTCCAACACAGCCACAGTAGTGCATCCAGAATCTTGGCTGCGTTTTTGTTTCAGAAGACAAGATTTTGTCTTATTTAATAAGTCAGAGCGATGCTGCACGTGCGTCAAACTAGCAGCCGCTGCCCAGACAGACGGGAAGGAAACACATTGCTGGCGTAGATGTTATTAAAAAGTTCTCATCAGATAACACCCCTGACACATTGAGATTATTCTTTCCTGAGCAGAATGCCAGGGAACCCGCAGACCAGCGCCCGATATGTCTGTCTTCATGCTCCCCTGCAGAACATTTATACCGCGAATATGTGAACGGAAGGAGACTTCACTGAGCGATTCCGCTCTTTGTCGCACCTTGCAAACGAATGTAGGATTTATTGCTGAATGGAGGCTGATGTTTGGCAAGGAGGTGAAATGAAGTGGCACCTGGGTTCAAATGTATCCCCCCCGTACATGAGAAGAAAGGGAGCCTAACCCTGACCATCACCCCGTTCCTAACCCTAACTCGAACTCTGCCCTTAGAGAATTCCACGCTGATTCACATTCAGATTTGCTTTATTCTCATTTTTGTGCTCCTTCAAACGTTAATAAGCACAATTGCACTGCGCTGCACTGCACCGAAATCTGATGAATTGGAGCCAATTACAGGTCATTATTGATAATGTGATGCTAAGCCGGCCTGCATCTACTAAAGTGAGGTTCCCGCCCTGGTGTCGTTCATTTTAGTCAAATATGCAATGAGAAAATAGTGACTAGAGAGGGACAAACTGTCGTGCGCTGCATAGCAATTGACCCTTGTTCCAGTGTGAACATTTTGCACCATCAATAAAGTGGATTTTAAGGTGAAAAGAACTCCAGGGCTGTAAACGGACAAAGCGTTTTTGCTTGACTGCCACTGGCAAATGATGAAATGTGAAAACTGCAGGAATTCATATCTGCCCTGCTTCCATGAGAAGTGGGAATAAGACCCTGCAAAACCTGGCATTGAATGCTCATTTACAATTGGACTGCTTAATGTGCTGGGAAAATGTCATGGCATTTGTGTGTGGTAGTTTGTTTATGACATTTTTAAAATGACAGTAATGCTTGATCGCCTCTGCGGTCTGTGATTAAAGACAGAAACCTTTTTGGAGAACGCCCTCTGAATAACTGTGAAGTCCACGAATCCAATCTTCAAATGAACAAAAACAAATCGTAACTATTGATTTGCTGTTTATGCAGTTGTTTCATCACTGGTCTTAGTTTGTTAAGTAAAATAAAGAGGCATAGAAATATTGGCATTTTAGAGAAGAGTGGCAGCCACTACGTTTTATCTGTCAAATCCTGGGTAGTAAAGTGGACATAAAATGGAAAAATTGAAACGTTTAACACAAGCAAAATGAAATGCAGCAGCTTTGAGCTGGCTTTATCGGGGAATGGGACCCTCTTTACGGTCCTATTACTCACAGTGACGGTGAGAGATAGGAACAGTTTTAGGGACTATTTTGCAGCCAGACTATATTCTGAATAACAATGGATGCCTTTGCAACTTTCAGCGACACAAAAGCGTTTCCGTCATTGATGCACCCCACTGGCTTGATTGTGAAAGCATACGCGTTTGTGACAGTATTGATTAGAAGGAAAGTTAAATCCTCATCACCCAAGCGACATCACAGGAACAACAGATGTTGTGTGAGAGTTGTGATAAGTAAAGAGAAAAGAGTGTGAGAGCATCAAAATGGCACAAATTGTCCAATTGTGCATTCTTGCTCCTCCTCGACTGCTCCGCATCTCGGCTCTGTCAGCAGTGCTGGCCTCAGAGCTGCTTTGTTATGGTTCACACCCCAACTGGCTTCACTTGGCGAGGTAGAAACCCGGACACCTCTTGTCTCCGATTCCACGTTTATGACAATTTTAACGATCTAGATTAATCCCTTATCTTTGCTTCCAGCCGTAGAATGTAACCGCCTCACTTCGATTCAACGACTGCTCCGCCACAAACCATTTGGAACATTGTCAGACCTGCATAAGCCAGATACTTCGCAGAAGTTGAACATAAAGCTGAACGCAGCACAGCAATGGCGGGTTGCACACAGTGGGCAATTGTTTCAAATTTGGATAACTTGAGGTGGTAGTATTTCAAGCTTGCTATCAGTGAGGGATTTGCTTTAGTTGCAGAAAGGCCACAGATTCCAAACAACCTTGACAGATGCGGATTGATCCTTAAGTGGTGTGAAAACAGAAAAAGACTGCATCAAATTTGGAGGTCAGTTGGCCCCAAATCCTTAGATTCAGGAAGCAAATGACAATCCCAAAGCCATACAATGTATCCATCATGTCTATTGCAACCACTCTCCAGTGAAATATGGGGCTCGTCACAGATGAAAGAACTGAAAACTCACATTGTTTTCATACTTTTCTACATACTATTATTATTTTCATTTCATTGGTGTTTGATCGCAATAACGATTATTTATTGTTATCATCATCATTATCATTATTGTTAACATTGTTGGTTTGTACCCCTAGTACTAGGAGAAGTATTCTACTTTTCTTAGAACAATAAAGCCTATTTTGTAGGGATGTCCGATATTGGCTTTTTCGCCGATATCCGATATGCCGATATTGTCCGACTCTCAATTTACCGATACCGATAACAACCGATACCGATATGTGCGCCGGTAAACGCTTCAGGAACGCATAGGCACTATTTCAGTGTAACGCAAGCATTATTGTATTTTTATCGGTTTTATTTTATCGGTTTTAAAGCAAAAAAATCCGATACCGATATTACATTTTTATGCTAATATCGGGCCGATAATATCGGCCCACCGATATTATCGGATATCTCTACTATTTTGTGCACTGGCACTTAGCTGGCACCAAGCCGATAAGGTAGCAATATTCCGCCACACAATGAGTGCAGCAAGGTGTACTACTCATCACTCGAATGGGCTAAGTGGAGTGTGTGAGCGAGTGTGGGCTTTAATAATGAATGTGTGATTAAATGTGCTCAATGAGTGCTCTATAGATGACAGTATGGAAGGCCCTCACACTCTCTCCCTCGCCACACACTAACACACACATGCACCATTGCTGATTAGGCCTGTAGCGATGGAAACAAAAATACCTCTTTTTTTTTCCCTCCAAATGAGTGGCGCCAGGCAGGCTAAATGGCAAAGGGGAGCCTCATCATCCCCGGAATTGTGATGGACCCCTCTTTTGCATCATCCTGTCTTTTTGCTCTGTCTCTGCCCAGCCTGTGCTCAGCAATGCTAATTCTACCACAGAAGTGGCAAGATCCGGGGCCATATTGCTCTCAAACACGCTAACACACGCTCCCAAGTCTCATCAGTTGATGAAATAGGATATCAGTGACCCTGCTCACTTGTGTCTTTATATGCTAAAGAGCCTGAATGTTTCCATATTCTTGTGTGTATGCGTGTGTTTCAGCGTGTGTGAGTGTGTACGTGCTTGGGTGCGTGCGTGTTTGCACGCACCAAAAAGGGTTCTCATTATATACGATTGTCTCATCTCACATCTCATCAGATTTCCCCCATTTTGCATAAACTGCAGGACATTCGTCGGAAGTCATCCATCAGGATCTTATTGGCTTTGCCACTCCTGGCGCGTTTCAGTGCGTCACGTCGGTTGTCCACTGGATTCGTTAATGCTGGAGTCATGCTAGGCTAGATTCACCATCCAAAATAAGTTATCTCAACACAAAAATGTCATTCGCACAAGAATAATTTGCATTGATGTGTAGTTATAATCAGTGTGTTTGCAGTCATGCTTAGTATTCTTCATTTTGTTTGGATGTTGTGGTCAACACCTGAAAACTTCTCCTACATCTGGTATAGATGTGTGATTTAAATGTTCCCATCATCAGTTCCGTATGTTTATTTATACGCTTGGACAATGTCAGGCCACCGCTTCACCTTGATTATTGGGATGTTTTTACCACAGATCACAGATACAGATACAGATTACAAGATATTTCAGTGGAGTGGACGAACAACTCAAAGCAGGAGCCTGATTTCTTCATTTTTCTCAACCAGAAATGTATTTGATTCCCTTCAGACCGTAATTTTACTTCATAGGCTAATAATCCTGTGCTTTTATTAGTCAAAGATTTGCCCTTGTTGTTTATTTTGTTTATTTGTTTGCTAGTTTAATTTAACTGACTGTTTTATGGGATATAACTAGAAATCCTTTTAGAAGTTGCGGTCAGTGTTCAGTATTGTGGTCTTGCTTGAGTGTATTCTGAGTAAATAAAGACATTGTCTTTGTGCGTCCTCACAATGCAAATATTACTTTGCGCAAACCGTGTTTGGAAAGTGATGATGTCTGCTATTCAAATACATTTACCTGGCTTTTGTGGAGCTAAGTGCAAATGTGTTATCCGTGCTTTTTGTCAGTCCAGGGATGTAATTTGGTGTTGTCTTCAATTAAAGAGTAACAGTAACTGCAACGTTGATTTGTGTGCTTGATTGTTCCTTTGCGAGTGAGAGTCAATTTTGATGAGGATAAGCAATTGTGGTAAAGAAATCCATATGCATAGGAGGCACGCAAAGTACCCCACAGTTCCAAACGCTAAGAGAAAGAAGAACGCCGTATACCTGGTCCTTGTATTTACAATATGTCCAAACTCAAATGATCTTCTCTTTTTGAAATTAGATCCTCAGTGGCAGTTAACTTTAGATAGAGAGAATAGAATGCATTTGTTGTCATTGTGCAGCACTACAAAATCATGGATGCAAAATCATGAATGCGTGCGTGTGTCTGTGTTTTAAAACTGAGAACAGCTTTAAACATGTGCTGACTGGACCTGTCAATAAGTTTGTGTATATGGAACCTGAGTCATCCTCACTGGCCAATCCCTCATATAATATGAAAGCAAACACATGTCATCTGACACATGTCTTGGATGAACAAGTTTGTGATCTTCTGCAAAATAACAGCACACCAAGAAATAGAGGATCAACACCAAGAAAATAAGAAAAACATCATCAACATCATCTGGAATGGGCAGGGATGCAGTCATTCACCGCCAAACCACTGCAACTACCATTAACTCCCAACACCCGGATGGCTGCTGGGCTCAGGCTTCAATTACCAGCTGTACGTGGTCAACCTGAGAGATGGTGGCATCAGTTCTCCGGCTCTCAGCCTGTTTATCCTTCATTTAGATAGAAAATATGTGCAATACCTTGTACAGTAACAATAACAATAACATGCATGTGGGTGTTAGAAAGGATCCAACCAAGGACTTGACCTTTAACGTCTCATGTTTATCAGAACATCAAAGAACTCAATCAAAGAGAATGTTATCCTCCAAATGTACCAATTGTGTAATTTACAGCGGTAGATGATTCACATGTTTTAGCCAGTTTAAACAAGACTGCAAGGGTCAAATGAGTTTATGTTCCTCTATCCAAAAATCCCATTTCTTGCTGAAGTTGTGGACATTTTGGGTAAATTGCTATCAAATCTGCTTTTCAATAGGGTATATGGAATGCTAGTCCTTGTGTATGTATAACAGAGACTGTCAAAATAATGCTTATTTATTGTTCCTCCCAAATCATGACAGTTTGAGACTTACAGCGAAGGACCATAATCATTAGGAAATAGGACAACAGCTTTGTTTTCTATTCTCCTCCTGGGTCATTGTGTAAGTCTGCGCACCTCCATCTGGTTTCAGCCACAGAACAAGGGAACAAAAGGACAAGAACCCCCATTTCCTTCTGTTTGTTTCCCGTCGTTTTAATTGTTCGCTTACATTAAGCAGG
>OMPJ01039584.1:0-23891 GCA_900312935.1 Carapus acus | reverse complement strand
ATTTACCAGGAAGTGTAAAAAGAAGATGTGTGTGTGTGTGTGTGTGTGTGTGTGTGTGTGTGTGTGTGTGTGTGTGTGTGTGTGTGTGTGTGTGTGTGTGTGTGTGTGTGTGTGTGTGTGTGTGTGTGCGCGGCTGTGTGTGTGTGTGTGTGTGTGTGCAGGGCCGTTTCAAGGAATTTGGGGGCCCCAGGCAAGATTGATGGACATGGATTCCCGCTTACCCCCCAGAAACATTCTATTTGACGATTTATCAATAATTCAACTATTTCATTCAACAATTTATCGGCTGGGACAAAGCCCACAGGGACCACATCATAGATACTCTGTTTAAGTTGTGTAAGTTCAGGTTCACACTTTAATTCAAAAAAATTTTTTTGACACAACAAAAACTACTGTTGCATAAACTGTTTAAATTTGAACATCTGCAAAACAAACAAACAAACAAACAAACAGCACCACACCAACCGTACCATAACAACCAACATTTTAAGAGAGTGCAAATGATGCAGTAACTATAAAATATTTCTATTGAAAAAATACAAAGTGTAAAAAAAACCTAAAACACTATATTAGAAAAAACTAAAAAACTATGAGCAAGATAAAGTTACAGTCAGAGACCAAACACATTTCCCCCATACTTAACAAGGCATTTAAGCATTTTGCCATTTGACAATTTGGCAGACAAACCAGGTGCTTTAGAGACAGTTGACAGCTGGCCTGCATGGATAGACAACAACTAGACATGAACGTTTAAGTTTACTTTAATGATGCACCGAATCATCGTAGCTTTTACTTGCCGCCTTGTGATGGGTGTTATCACGGTGGAATAGTTCGCATAGCACCGAAGCTGCTACTTTCATCAAAACCTTTTACAACGCCTCTGCGATGTCATGTCCTTGAATACGTTAAAAAGTGATTCTGCAACAGATCTGCGTCTCTCTTATGCTGTTGATAAACATTAAAGTGTGTGGCCATCATCAGCACAAACTGCTCTTGTTCGTCACTAGCATCGACCGTCAGGCAGGTAACTAACGTAAAAATTACCCGTTTATTTTGTTGCTGGCCCATTTCACCATTTCTACAAGACACCTATTTTATCCACTGTAATTTGTGACTTACCGCTATCTTGTTTTTTCTATTCCCCCCCTTCCTTTCTCTTCATCCTTTTCTGGCTGCCTGATAGAGAACTCCGCTTTGCGGTGATGGTTCTAGTAATTCATGGCCAAGTTTTGTTTTTTGCCGGCTGTGGTTATGACGAGCTTGGATAGCTGCCGACAACTAGTGAGTGGCGCCCCCTTGAGAGGAAATTTGATATTGCACTTTACTGCATCGACCGTAACAGAAATTAAAGGGGCGCTCAAACAGTTTGTCTTGCCTACCATGCCTCTTTTAACGCGACGGGCCTGTGTTGATGTGTGTCTCTTGACAAATGATAAGGTGAGTGGCATTGGGTTATGCAAATAATTGCTCACCTGTATATTTCTCACCAACCTGACAAGGTGTGAGGGACATCTCACACCGAGTCTGGAATAATTTTAAATCTTGTGACCCCAAATTAAGTAAACTAATTTCTCCCATGGCCATTGTTTACTGTTAGTTTTTCAATGAAATATGTTTGTACGCTGTTATGGTGGAGCGATTTGAACTGTTTTCAGATAAATTGACTATTTATTCTATTGTTGGTGGGGCATCGGCTCTGCGACACAGAGCAATCTCACGTCAGTAAGAGCACTCCATGTTATTTTCATTTTGTTCACCTGCAATGATTTTTATAACTACTGCAGGGATCACTATTGAGTTACCAATATGGTGTCGACACAGTGCCGACACAGTTTGTATACTAGTGTGTCAATACACTCCCTGTGGTATCTTCCCATCACTACAGGCAGACAAAAAGGCAGGTACACGCGACGGAACGGTCTGATACAGACTGTAGTCTTGCAGCACATCGACACACAACAAGATGGACTGCAATTGGCCGCAGGTGTTCATGCAGAGCGAATGTAGTGTATACGTAAATGTAGAGAGGAAGTCCAAATAAGGGAACAGTACTTCTTGACCCCAGCAGGTGTCGTCAGAATACTCCTCACGGACGTGGATCCTGACACCTCGCAGAGATAACAGATACAAAGATACAAATATATCAACAATGTATGATTAATCATTTTAGATTGGTAAATAGATATTGACAAAGAATTATTGAATTAAAGAAACCAGCACTTTGTGAGTAAATTAGTTGTCGAGATAAATTAGGGGTTACTGCAAATCGTAAGAGCAAAAAACAGAAAACATCTCAATTTGAGATCGACACTGACAGCTGCCCTCAGCTCAGAGCAGGACGGGCTGCCGATGTGGGGGTTGGCCGTGGTGTATGTAATATGATATTTTCAAGTTGAATGAGAGTCAATCTCAATTTTTCAAAGATGAGTACAACATTTTCATTTATCTTAGATAAGGTTATACCTATACCTCCTTCCATGTTTGGCAGCTACATCTGGCCCTTTGAGTGCAACTGCTATGCTGATGTGTTCATCAGCAGGAGTTTGACACACCTGATACAGAGTGTGTTTGACTCACTGGAAGTGGTGTTTGACACCACTTCCGTTTTTTAGATTTTATATTGACGAAAATCGAAAAACGGAAGTGGTTTTGGTTTTGTCGTCTACGTTTTTCAAACGAAAATCGAAAGAATGAATCGTACACGTATTGTCCTCTTATTACCGGGAAATTGAATGACCTGCGCTGTCGGCGGAAACTTCACGACGTCTGCGTTAGACATGCATCGTGATGAACTTCATCGGGTTTGCTAACATCAGACCAGACGAGCTAATCAACAGACCTCCATGACCTGGACGTCTGATGGACTGTTTGATTTCACTTCCTGTCTCAGACCCAGACTGATGCAGCTGTTTGGGTTTTGGACTCTGGACTTACTGTCAACATGAAATAAAACACTTTGCATCCAGATTTCCACTGTCTCCACCTCTTTCTCTCTTTGAAACACATTTTCGTTGGTGTGTTTTTAGCAATTGTCAATGTGAAATTAGCCTTCATTTCAACCATTTTAAGTTTGTTTTTGTTCCTTCATTATCCTTAGGAATCAGGAATAAGGACATCTTTATTTTCATTACAGCAATAAACACAGTATAATGAAATTAAAGTGCAAACTTCTGGTGCATTTAAGGGAAGGACAGGGTATATAAGAAAAGAAAGAGATATGTATATGATTTATACAGAAGAAGTTTATAAAATTGGTATAGACCAGGGGTCGGCAACCCGCGGCTCTGGAGCCGCATGCAGCTCTTGAGCGCCGTCCTAGTGGCTCCCTGGGGAATTTTCAAAAATGTGTGACAATGTATAAAATTAGGAAAAATGTAATTTTTTTGTTTGAATGTGTTTTTTCTGGGAGTAGAAATGTGACTCAAACATTCTTAACGTTTTCCAATGCTGCAAAAATATTAAGAATAAATATTTGATTCATTAATAAGGCTTATATAAGGCTTTTAATTTTTTTTGCGGCTCCAGACAGGTTTGTTTTGTACTTTTTTGGTCCAATATGGCTCTTTCAACATTTTGCGTTGTCGATCCCTGGTAGTGACAGTATAAACAGTGTAGTAGATGCAATGATGGAGTGAGAAAGAATCAACAATTGCACGTGGTAAGTCTGGGTTTGTTGTTTTTTGCAACAAATTATCTATCATATCAAGCATATCGGGAATATTTCAAATCGAAAGCAGCCGGTAATGATTTGCAAGTATTGCTGATAGAAACTGATCGCGAGCAAAAACCTGTGGTCGTCGTGGTCCTACTCCTGTCAGGATGAGTGTGTGAGTGTGCGTGTGTGTGTATGTGAGGGGGGGCGAGGGGGCAGCCTCAGCAACTGTAACTTGCGGTTGGTAAGGGGCAAACTATGCATACCTGATACAACTTTCAATATCAACAACAAATACTTTTAAACAAAAATGTGAGAATGGGTGAGATATATTATAAAACGCCTGATACAACTTGAGGCGCACGACCTGTTAAAGGGACAGTATGTATTAACACCTGGGTCTGGATTTAAAGTTGACATGAATATAGGAGACAAAAACGCATCTGTAAAACATCGGAAACAAAACTCATTCGGACTTTATGACATTTCAGACATGAAAATGAGAACATAATTTCAACCCGCCCACACGTTCAAGGGCTCATCTTGTACAGTTAGAGCCGATGATCTCTCACACTCAGACTCGCGCGCACACACCACCAGGGTTGAGGGGGGATTTGTGCTGGGAACACGTGACCCGTCGACGGGAGAAAAGCGACCGCGCAGTGCCCCGCCGCGGATCCTCCGCGCGGTTTCCGAAGGCTGCGGGAGCCGAGCGGCACCGAAACGCACTGCGGAGCGATGGGGGCCTCGATGGGGTTCCTGTCCGCCGCTAACTGGGTGAGTTTGCGCACGCCTGTGCGTGTGTGTGTGTGTATGTGTGTGGGGGCATTCGATGAGGAGAAGCACCAACTTCTCATGTGTTGCATAGGTTTTGTTCTTTATTTGTATTTGTTGTTGTATTTGACGGTCAATAGATTGAAAGTTTCCAGAAACGTTCACAGTGAAGGGCGCCGATCTGCCAAAAAGGTTTGAGTTAGAAAATCGTCAAATCTAAAGCAGAGAAAAGGTCCTGAAATATGTCCTTCATCACAAATAGAAACACACACATGTCACTTGACCCTGCAGCTAAAGCCTCAACTTCAACCTCAAGGTTCAATCAAACTTATGGTCTATTTTACTAACAACCTCAACCTCAACATCCACAACACATTGTGACCACTCTTTCTTCTTGGAATGCTCTCTCCACATTGGTCAACGACTATCAGAAGATGGCATCCAATGTCGTGTTCACATCCACAGGTCATGGATCAGTTCTTTTCCCTATGTCCCCCTATAGCTTTTCTTTGTCTTCCTGGAACACACGCTTTAAAGACAAAACCCACAGCATCTTCCTCAAACATTCCCTCGCTATGTACGACCATAAACTGAGGAAGTTCCCATTTCCTACAGCAAAATGGGCCTGTAGTTTTCCCTGTAACAACAGATATACTATTCATGTATCGAATTTTTCTCCCTTCAACACACACACGCACACACACACACACACGCGCACACACACACTGCTGTGTGTCTATGTGTGAGACAGTAACGTGCTCTTCATCCCTCGATCATCTGCTCACATGTGTCTAATGGATCCGATCCACTTTGAATCAGCACGGCAAGGGGAATAGGCCCAGGGTGTGTGTGTGTGTGTGTGTGTGTGTGTGTGTCTAGCTAGTTGTGGGTTTTTTTGTGGTTTTGTGTTATTAGCCCATTAAAACAAACTTTGCATGTTGCAGGTTTGCAACGTTTAATTGGTCTGGTTTATATGATTGGTTTTGTCTGTGGCCATGGTGCATTCAAGAACAGGTCAGTGTGTGTGTGTGTTAATGAGCCTGTGTGTGCTCACTAATCTGACCTTGTTTTCCTGGCGGCAGCTCTGATAATCTTCAGGGCGTCTACAGGAGGATCTAACTGCTGCTGTGTGTGTGTGTGTGTGTGTGTGTGTGTGTGTGTGTGTGTGTGTGTGTGTGTGTGGAGGAGGAGGAGGAGGGGGGGATGCAGGTGCTGTACAGAACGACGAAAAGAAACTTCTGTATTTTCTTCTTAGATAAGCGGGACAGAGTGATCTGGCCTTGATTCTCCCCGGCCTCCCTGTGCACACACTTTGTGCGTGTGTGTGTTTGTGTGAGTGTGTGTGCATGCGTGCGTGCGTGCGTGCGTGTGACAGGACAGTGGAATGTGGGAGCAGCTTGAAGGCCATGAGAGGAGGAGGAGAAGGAGAGGGAGGAGGAGGAGGAGGAGAACAGACAGCGCTCTTCATCCTCCCCTTATCTCCCTGTGTAGGCTCCATGCCTGTGCAGCAGCGCCACCTGTCTGCTGTGCTCCTGCTGTCCTAACAGCAGGAGCTCCACCGTCACGCGGGTCGTCTACGCCTCCATTTTGCTGCTGGGCACCGTCCTGTGCTGTGCTATGCTGTCTCCGGGCGTCGACCAGCTGCTCAAACGGGTGCGTTCTGATTTGCTCTCAGCCGGATGGGGCGGGGCCAAGTCAATCTGCAGCTCTTGCTTCATTATCGCCTTGGCTGACATGTATTTGTAGTTCTATTCTTTGTTTTTGTGAGGTTGTGGCCATTTGATTTATGATGTTTGCAATTTTAATGCATTGGCTCTATGTGGAATTTTTTTTACCGTAATTATTGTACTACATTGTAACTATATTTATTTGTGTGTCCCTGCAGGTTCCAGGGTTCTGTGTGGGCGGTGCCAGGATGCCCGTGTTGGATCTGCAGGTCGAGCTGGAATGTAAACAATTTCTGGGCTACAAAGCCGTTTACCGCGTCTGCTTTGGCCTGAGCCTCAGCTTCCTGCTGCTCGCCATCATCACTTTGAACGTGAAGACCAGCCGAGACCCTCGAGCCGCCATCCACAACGGGTACACACACGCACACACATACACACAAACACACACACAGGCCACAGAGGGCCACTATATATGGTTCAGAGGATTGGACTGACTCAGGCAAGAGCCTGTCAGCATTGTATGTATGTGTGTGTGTGTGTGTGTGTGTGTTTTAGTGTCAGATGGCTTAATCCAGTCCCACCACCTCAGTGTGTGTGTGATGTATGATGATTTCCTGTCCTGCTTTTAGTTCAGGTGAATCACCTCCTGTGTGTCTGCCCATCACTCTTGTTGCTTTTAAAAATGGATTTTAGAAAAATAACAATCAAAAATAACAAATGTGTGTGTGTGTGTGTGTGTGTGTGTGTGTGTGCGCGCGTGTGTGTGTGTCTAGGTTCTGGTTCTTTAAGCTCTGTGCCATGGTGGCTCTGATCATAGGTGCCTTCTACATTCCCGATGGCTTGTTTCAGCTTGGTAAGACACAAACGCCCACACACATACACCGACGTACACACACATGCATACACCCGCTCGTACTCTGACTGTCTGCAGTCTGGTTCGCCGTGGGCTGCGCAGGCGCATTGCTCTTCATCATCATCCAGCTAGTGCTGCTGGTGGACTTCACGCACTCGTGGAACGAGTCGTGGGTCGGGCGGATGGAGAGCGGGAGTCACTGCCGCTGGTACGCAGGTTAGTGAGTCGCTGCCAGTCCAACAGGGGACGCTGTTTCTCTGCAGCAGTCGCTGATGAGAGTGAATGTGTGACAGCTCTGCTGGCGGTCACCGTCTTCAACTATGTCATGTACGTGGCGGCCGCTGTGACGTCCTTCAGCCTTTACGCCAAACCTGAGGCCTGCATTCTCAACAAGTTCTTCATCATCTTCAACGTGCTCCTCTGCCTCGCCGCTTCCTTCATCTCTGTGCTGCATAAAGTCCAGGTGCCCTCACACACTCACGCACACAAACACCACTGAATCCACGCAGTGCCATGAGTAGTGTACACACAGTACTCCGAGTACACACGGTGCAATAAGAACACTCAGTACTGTGAGAACACGCAGTTCTCTTGGGTATTGGTATAGGACGGAATGTTGAATGTAACACAAGATAAACAAACACAAACAAAATGCGCTACCCAATGTGTGTGTGTGTTTGTGTTTGTGTATGTGTGTGGGTGTGCTTGTGTGTGTGTGCGCATACCCAGGAGTCTCAGCCTCGCTCTGGCCTGCTCCAGTCCTCCATCATCAGCCTCTACACGATGTATCTCACCTGGTCAGCCATGACCAGCGAGCCCGGTGGGACCACGAGGCTCTTATAACACCTCACTTCCTGTCCCTGTGGTCCCTCTTCCTGTCTGATGGCGTTCCCCTCTCTCTTAGACCGCACCTGTAACCCCAACCTGCTCCACTTCCTGGCCCCGCCAACTGCGCCACCGCCACAGGTGGAGAACCAGACGTGGGTGATGATTGTGGACGATAATGTCTCGGTGCCCACGTTGGGCCCGTCGACACCGCACCTTCAGTGGTGGGACGTCCAGAAGGTCGTCGGCCTCGGCATCTTCGTCCTCTGCATCCTTTTCTCCAGGTAGGGCCAACGATGTGCAGGTTGTTGATACTGCCACTTCCCGTACACGCTAGTCAGCACACACATCAACACACTGTCTGTGTATGTGAACACGCGCTCAATGGACATGGGTGTGTGTTTGTGTATTTGTATACGGGAATCAGAATCAGTAATTAGGGATCATTTGTCGTCATTTCAGCAATTGAATTGTGCAATGAGACTAAGGTGCTGAATTGCGGTGCAAGGAATAGAATGAGGGAAAAAAAGAAATAAGAAAGATCTATATACAGAAGAAAAATATATACAATATATGCAGTATGAATATCGGAATACAGTTGCGTATGTAAACCATAGGTGGGCAAACATCTCAGCTCAGGGGCCACTTTGACTTCTAAATTTTGACAGATGGGCCTGTTAGCCCGAGGTGCAGACACAGTAAGCAGAAACTGAACAAAAAGCAGATTATATAACAGATTTAACCGATATGTTGTTCACTCATCTTTGCCAGTGTATCAGTCTGGTGCAAGTTTTGTTGTTGTAGTTTTGTTGTTTGTTTTGAGTGCAGCCAAAATTGTGAATTTTGCACCAATCTTTGGTCTGATGGGGCCCCTGGGCTGTAGTTTGCCCGCCCCTGACAGTATGTGCTGTTCGAGTACATAGACACATGAACACTTACGATTATATGTATAGTAAGTTTACATGTTAACAGCATGTTTATGACGTTGGTGTGTTTGTGTGTATTTGTATTGGGGTGAAGGTCATGTGATTTGGCTCTAGGCTGCATACATTTGGAGTTAATGTGTACTGTATGTGTATACAGTGGAGCCCTGAGATACGAAAGCCCCACCATACAAAAAAATCATTTTACGAAGCGGCATTTGAAGAATTTTCAGACTCATATTACGAGAAATGACTCGCGACGCGAAACGTAGTGGGATCGCGGTCAGCAAAAATTTAGAAATTAGCACGCCGCTGCACTTGTATTTGACTGTGTACTCCATGATGCCGCATTCAAGGCTACCCGTAACTCGTAATTTTCCAGTTAAAAATGGGCGGGGCTACAGCCAAACCCGTGAACTCACAACTTTGAACTCGATTGTTCTCATGTTCTCAAGTACCCTAACTTCCGCGTTCGGCGTCATGCAGTGTATTTTTTGTACTCAAAAATGATGAACCAGACGGTGACGAGCAGACGGTGGTGCCTGGAACGGTTTGAAGTTGTGACTTGTGAATCTCACACTCGAAAGTTACCAGTTACGAGTAGCCTCGAATGCAGCACAAGATCCTGCTCTGCTATTGGTCTGCATCTCTCGCACTGTGTACCTTCCGGCATCATTCGGCCAGTTCGTTCTGACGCGCTACTACCCACTTCATTTAAAGGTAGTAAAGGTTTACTTTTCCATATTTACATATTTCCAGGTATTAAAGGTTTATTCGACCACATATCATTCTTGTTTTACCATTATTATCAAATTTAAAGTGTTTTTTGTTTCTTAGGGCTTGTCACGAATTAGCTATTTTACATATAAAGCTTCACTCAAAATACAAAAGAATCATTATGCGACGGCTACTACGGAACTAATTAATTCGTATCCTGAGGTATCACTGTATATTTAACCACCATGTGTAGTATGTTAATACAGACATACAGTACTTTGGTTGATGCACACATACAGAGGCACTATCCTTGTGTGTCTGTGTGGCATCGCAAGTCAAATGCGTGTGATCCTGCAGTGGGTCTGTCGGAGCTGTCTAAAGAAACATCTGACAGATATTCCACTACTCCTGCTGACTATGTTGCGTAGCTTCTCATCTTCCTCCCGTCCTCTCACCCGTCCTCCATTCTTCCAATAGCATCCGCTCGTCCAGCACCAGCCAGGTGAACAAGCTGACCATGGCTTCCAAGGACATAGCGGTCCAGGAGGAAGAAGGCGGAGCCGAAGAATCTCCGGGGCCACGGCGCGTCCGCGACAACGAGCAGGACCTGGTCCAGTACAACTACTGCGTCTTCCACTGCATGCTGGTCCTTGCCTCGCTCTACATTATGATGACCCTCACGGACTGGTACAGGTCAGAAACTGGACGGGGAGCTGGACCAGAGTGTCCAGTGTGGTGCTGGGTTTCTCAATTAAGAAAAAAACACACAAAAACCTCAATGCCGTCCGACACACTGCCCTCCGCGGGCCGACATGAACCGGGCTGAGGGAAATCCAAACGGATAGAGAGCTGGGGGCCAAGCTGAGGCTGAGGCATCTTCCTCCATGGTCAGGTTTCTTCCATTGCTTTGCTCTGGTGGCTGGCTCCTTGTTTCTGGAGGGACTTCCCTCAGCCTGGTCTCCTGCTCGGGCCCAGCCAGCAGCTGTTCCTCTCCAGCTGTTTTAACTGGAGCCTGTGCAGGCCACGCGATGAAATGTGAGAAAACAATTCTGTGTACTTAGGTAGGTGGGCGGGAAGGCAGTTTTATAGGCAGGTAGGTACTGTATTAATCCATTGATCCTGCAATCCAGGAGAAGAAGGTGGAAGATAACTAAACAATAAACAGTATACAATGTGCAATAAGAGCACTGGCTAATTAGCCAACTAACTGAAGAACTAACTAACTAACAATATACAATACACATAATGCAAAATTCTGTCACTAACAGTATACAATACACAAAATTCTGTTACTCTGGTTCTGCTGTGTGTGGCTCTGCAGCCCGTACAACCCGAGTGTAAGCCTGAGCCGCACGGCCGTGTGGGTGAAGATGGCCTCCAGCTGGGCCTGCCTGATGCTCTACATCTGGACCTTGGTGGCACCGATGATCCTCACTGACCGCGACTTCAGCTGAAGAGCGGCCGGCACCTTTGGAGCTCCGGAAGCCACACACACACACATGCACACACGCACACAACACTCACACACTCTCGCCTCATGTTGCCTTCATGTATAATCACGACACGTGGTCGCGAATTTTCTCACAAATCGGGTTTCTGCCAAATAAGAGCAATTTGAACTCGAGCTGAGGATTTACGGGTTGTGTTCAGTTTTAGTTTAAATGTCTGACATTGAAAGAAGAGATTGAGTCGAATTTTGTATGAAATGCCAAAGATATTTAGTAAAAACAAAATAAAGATATTTTACAGTCAGAGAGGTTGTGTTGACTCCAAAGTGGGCGGAGCTTGCTCACTCTGGTAGTGTGGAATTGAACTGGCAACCTTTAGACTGGTTGAGGGCTCCTCTGCCGCTTGACGTGGGGGTGCGTGGGGAACGGTGGGGAGGGTGAAGACCCTTTCCTCAGCCTCCCTCAGAGCGCTGTGGACCACATGGCACCTGAACTGGGCGCGGCAGTCTGCCGGCTGGGGGCGGAGCTTGAGGAAGCTGAACATGGAGTAGAGGCCGTTGATGTTGAGGCTGGGTGGCGTGTTGAAGACACCGTCTGACAGCTTCTGTCCGTCTCTCGTCCACGTCACGCTCACGTCCTCTGGACAGAAGTCTTTGATGCACAGATGCAGCGTGCACTCCTCCTCCAACAGGGGGCGCAGCGGCTCACAGTCGATAAACATCACGCTGGGGGGGGTTCCTGCCCAAGAGATAAAAAATATGACATTACCGTATACGATCACGCATAATACATGTATAATATGTGAGTACTGAATTTTCAAGAGCATAAGCCACACTTTTTCTCATAGTTTGGCCGAGGATGCAACTTCAACTCACATGCCAGTTAAAGGTCAAGTCAAGTCAAATCAATTTAATTTGGATAGCGCCGAATCGCAACAGGGGTTATCTCAAGGTGCTTTACCAAATGGAGCAGGTAGTGCTCCTCAGCGTGTAAACAGTCAAAGTCTATGGGATGGACACACAGAAACCCGACACATCCCCCATTAGCAACAGTGGCGAGGAAGAACCTCTATCAAAGGGAAGAAACCTCGGGCAGGCCAGGCTGCAGGTGGACGGCCAACTGGCTTGACCGATTGGGTTGAAAGAGAGAGGGAAGAGAAAAGAGACAGAAAGAAAGACAGAGAGAGACATAGACAGGTGTAGGGATGCACAGCAGTAGGAGCAGGACCCAGATGTTTGGAGGTCCGTCATCTCTGGTGGTGCTCTAGCTGCCGGCTGCGGGTTAATAAAGCACAAGACAACACTCTGGGGAAGAAGCCAAATGGGTAACATGCATTTACGAGACAAGGATGCAGGTGAGGGATGGATGCAAGTGAGGCAGAGAGAGAGAGGAGATCGAGGAAGAGGAGGAGAGGAAAGCTCAGCGAGTCATCTAATTCTGGCCGCATGGTTTTGTCTAACTATGAGCCTTATCGAAAAGTTACGTTTTTAGCCCACTCTTAAAAGCAGTGATGGTGTCCGCCCCCCGGACTGAAGCTGGAAGATGGTTCCACAGGACAGTTGCCTACAGCCACCTGACTTTAGTAATCACCAGTAATCCTGCGTTTCGAATCGCAGAGCTCTGGTTGGATGGTAAGGCACAATCAGCTCTTTAAGGTACGATTATACTATATAGGTACCAGATTATTGAGCGCCTTGTAAGTGAGGAGAAGGATTTTAAATTCTGTTGTTGATTGTATCGGCTTCCAGTGCAGAGAGGCTAACACTGGGGAGATGTGGTATAATTATAAATGCATAATTTCAAATGTTCATGACTGTCACACTGACAACCACGCAAGGGCACTCAAGTCTTGTGAACCAGTATTTACTACTTCTGTGCCACCAAATAATCTACATCTGCCTCCGCACTTGGCAGAGTTGTTCAGCAGTGACACTGAGGATGAAGAATTCAATGAATTCAGTGATTAGGAGTGAGGTGGAGGGTCTGGTAAACTGGTTAGCTTGTTTTTTATGCTTTTGTTATCTGAATAAGTGTAACGTTAACATACCAGACACATATTCAGATTGTTGTCTGTGCTCCATGTAGGGTTAGGGCTGAATAACCATCCATGTGCTATGCTATTCAGCTTGTTTTTCTCTTTTCTATTGTTATATCTAAAACATGCCATTCAAGATGGCTTGTGCGATTTATATTCCAGAGTGACCGAAAAGTACTGTACGTAATTAGATTACATCCTGTAGTTGCATTAATCATGAGCCAGCAGTTCCAGCTGATGAATCCAGCTGATGGTTTTAGATGTTCAGAACAGATCAGAGCTGTGTGTGTGTGTGTGTGTGTGTGAGTGTGTGTGTCACCCTGTGTGTTGATGTGGTACAGCACGTCTCTGTAGCCTGGGGCCTGCAGGCTGCTGTGGTAGACCCTGCAGGTGAAGGTGGTCCTCTCGTCTTCTCGGGCCATCAGCAGCTGGACGCGGCTCCACACGCTGTGCAGCCGCGTGTGGTCGGCGAACGGGCCGAAGTGTGTGACCGCTCCCACTGGCTCGCCGTCGCTCCGGAACCACTCCAGGTGCACGTCGGAGGGGTAGAACCTCTCCACGCGGCAGCATAGCACCAGCAGACGCTCCACGCGTGGAATCTGAGGGAGGCTGCTGATCTGCAGGGAGGCTGGCTCCACTGGGGGTCAAAGGTCATCACACTGTTACTTCGCTATTTGTTTGTGGGTGGAAAAACAACTTGAACTCTCTGATACTCTTGAGGAAGGCACACTGCATCCTTTATCCACATGTAGAACTTTCTAATCCAGACTCCTCCACCTCCACCACACACACACTCTCCCACACTGTCTCGCCTGCAGGATTTCCAGTAGCGACTGCAAATAACTATTTAAGAAAATCGTTCACCTAAAAACTGCTTTACAACACAACGGTGCAATAAGAATAAACTTATTAACAAATCCTTACATTTTCAATGACACCTCAGTTGAGTATTTCTTCAAAATTATTTTTTTTCTAAGTAATTTTCTGACTATTAAGGGTGGGAAAAAATATAGAAGACTCAATGCATCTAAATTATACCCCCATTGATTTGATATTGATTCAGTAATCGATTCACATCCTGGCCAAGGGGGCCGTTGTGCACAACATTTTGTGAATCGCGCTTTACGGACGGAAGCTGAAGGCAAGCGAGCAGTGGAAGAGGATCATCTTAGACTCACTTTCAGTCCCCTTATAAATTTGGAATACGCAAACAAGACAGAAGTAAGGTAGTGGCCCTCTTCATTTGCAAGGACCTTCCACCCTACAGTGCCAGAGAGAATCAAGGTTTTAAGAAAATGTTACAGACTCTTGAACCACACAACGTAATACCATCTGATGTGAAAATCAGACCGATTTTCACATCTATATCACAATCTACATCACAACGTGCAAGAGGAAATACAGAAATACATTATCTTACTTACATGCACTTTTTCATTTTGATACAGAAATGTAATTTTTTTTTAAACTTTTGCACTGCACATGCACACGTGAGGTGTTATGGTGCAGCCTGCAAATGTTTTATTTTCAAATGTTTCATTGTTCAAAGGCACTGTGAAGTAAGAAACATACCACATGTGTTATTATAGGCATGAAAATGAATAATTAAAAACTACCAAAAGGTACTATTTATCATTGGTGTATTTCTACTTCTTACTGAATGGAATGAAGCATTTGAATCGAACCCTTCAGAATTGAAATTGAAATCGAATGGAATCGTGAGCCTCTTATCAATACTCAGCCCTATTGACTATATTTCATATTTGTCAGTTTTTGTTGTCTGCTCTCTCTGCTACCACCTGTTGGCGGCTGGGTGTGCATGCTGCAGTGGGCGTGGTCTCTCTCACCCTTGACGTGAACAGTGGTCTCCCTGCTGGTGGTCCTGCCCCGTCGGTCCAGCAGGAGGCAGCGGTAGGTGGTGCGGTCCTGGTCGATACTCAGGCAGACAGTGAGGACGGCCGTGTGGCGCCGCCCGTCCGACCGCAGCGTCGCCTGCTCGCTCACGTTCTCGCCGAGCAGCGGCGTGTCCGGGCTGTGCCGCTCTGACGTCGCAGCGTTCAGGCGGAACCACTTCACCTTCGGGCCCGTCCCCACAACGGTGCAGGTCAGCTCGGCGGGGACGCCGGCATACACAAGGGGCGGCTGCATGATGTCAGACAAAGTGGGCGGAGCTGTGGAGAGGCAGACAGTGATCTCACAGTGATCTCGCCGCCCACGCTGACCCCAGATGTTGGACCTTTGGTGCACATACCTGTGCAGAAGAAGCAATAGAGGAGCGAGGCGCCGCCCATCAGCAGGATGAGAAGCGTGCTGACGGTGCCGCTGACGATGACCAGCGTGGCGGTGCTGTGCCTTGACTGAGGGGGCGGAGCTACAAGGGGACAGAACGTGAGAGCCAGGTGATGCACAAAGTGGGTGGGGTTTGGAAATGTCCCAAAACAGACCAAGACAGGAATGAAAGACGAAGTTTTAGCCGATATACGGACTATCCTTTGTGTACGTCTATCAGCCACCCAGCAGGGGGCGCTGCATACTCACCCTGCAGCATGAGCGTGGTCCTGACTATTAGGGGCTCTGGGAAGCTCTGATGCTCCACCTGGCAGACGAGCTGCAGCTCTCCATCCGTCATGGCTGCGGCCTGAACGTTGATGGTGGAGCGCAGGCTGAAGGTGCCGTCGGCGTTGCTCAGCGGCAGTTGAGTGCAGATGTGGCCGAGGCCCGACCCTCCAACTGGAACCAGCTGGGAGCCGTTCTGGACCCCCCAGGTCACGGTAAGCGAATTGGGGTAGAAACTCTCGACGAGGCACGGAAGCGTCTCCTCCCCGCCCTCCAACATGGCCGCCGTTGCTGGGAGCCACACAGAGGGCTGCGCTGGGGGCAAAGGTCAGAGGATGAACAGAGGCAGTGATTGTGTTCGACAGGGTGAGTGTGAGTGTGTTACCCAGCACTCTCAGCATCCTCCTCTGCGTGTGAACCAGTGGCCTTATGATTCTGCAGGTGTATTCTCCCTCGTCGCTCACACTGATGTTGGGCAACCGCAGGGTGGCATCGCTGAGCAGCAGGCGGCTGGATTCCAGCTGCGCTCCTCGGCGACCTACGCGAGTCATGTTAGCCTGATAGGTCAGCACGTAGCGCTTCTCTGCACCCGCGCCGGTCACGGTCCACTCCACGGTCGCCCCAAGCCACTCGGCTGCGGTCAGCTCCGCGCCCTGCGGCGCCACGCAGGGCAGCTCGGCATCCGCGCCCAGGAGCACTCGGGTTTCCGGGCCAGAGCCTGAACGCACCCCTGAGACGCGCGCACACACAAACACACAGACACAGACTCTTGGGTGAGCGATCCAGCAGCGTTCACACCGGCGTTGAACTCCGGCTTCATTACAATTTACCTTGCAAGTGCAGCACGAACAGCGCCACCGTCAGCGCGCAGCAGACGCCGAGGTGCTGCTCCATGAGCCCCGCAGCAAACTTTGGCACTAAAGTTACCGGAGCGCTCGCTAACATCTCCGGGGCGTTCCGCCCGGACGAGATGTGTTAAAGTCAAGTCAAGGTGTCATGTTTAAAGACTTCTGAAAACAGCAGCGATATCTGAGAGAGCATCACCATCTGGTTTCTGCGCAAGTGACATTTCACTCGTGTTTATATGTTTATAGGGACGAGATATATTTCTACAGAAGCTGTTGTGAACTTCCTCCCACAGTTTGGACGCGCTGCCCGGGCCTCCGTGTTTGTTGTCAGTTAAAATGTTCGCCGGCACAGCCCGGATTAATTGTGGAGCGCCCCTTATCTATGAGCGTGACTACAGACCTGCCGCCAGGTAAACATTTACCTGCGCACCCTCGTCATGGTCTGTCCACGGTCACTGCAGTAGCAAATAGCGCCTCCTGTCGTCAGTATTAGGATTGGGTATTGATAAGAAAGTCACGATTCGATTCGAGTCTTTAGGTTTCGATTCGATTCATTTCATTTCAATATCGATTTAAATGCTTCAAAAGACTAGAAATACACAAATGATAAATCGTGTCTGTGGGCAATTTTTGATCAATTATTCTTATGCCCATAATAACACGTCAAGTAAATTTAATTTGTACAACGCCAAATCATGACAGAAGTTATCGCTGGGCAATTTCCAAGATGGAGCCAGTAGAGCTCCAGAACATTTCATTCAATATAACATTTTATGCGGGGAAATATTACACTTTATCAGACCGATTTTCACACTATAAGTTTTATTGCAAAATTCAAACTTATCCATTTCGATAATTCTATGTGGGCATATCAGTGGGTGGGGCTTTGTGACCCTCAGCCCACCATCGACCTCTTCCGGCCCCTGAGCCGCACCTCGTCCAGCTTCTTGATGACGGCACTGCCGTTGGAAGAGGCAGCGGTGTAGCTGTGGAGCAGCAATGTGAAGAGTGTGTGCGTGTGTGTATGTGTGCTCAGGAAGGCCTTCTCCAGCACATACAGGTCCACGCCTTTATCCTCTGCCAGCGCTGACACACTGCTCAGCCCAAAGTCCACCAGCACAAGCTCCGCCTCCTTGCCGCCACTGGGCCGCAGCAGCATGTTGGAGGTGGTCAGGTCGCCGTGGATCACGTCCACGTCGTGCATGGCGGCCAGCACACGGCCGATCTGCTCCACCAGGCGCCGTAGCTCCACCTCGCCCTCAGGGCCCAAGCGCTCACAGGAGGTGATGTGGTCGCGGACGGTCACTGAACGCTCCACCTCCTCCAGGAAGATGCAGTTGCAGGTGTAGTCCACGAAGAGGACAACAGGGGCTGGGACACCTGGGGAGTCAAGATGAGGAGGCAAGAGTAAGGGCGCTAGAAGGGGGCGCTGTTTGTCACAGTGGCGTAGCACATCAGGACGATTATTGAGGGTATTTTCTTTTTTTTCTTTCATCCTTATTTCCTCCATTATTATCAAAAATATTACTATGGCTGCAATGATATGGTGTGAGAGAAAATTTCCTACATTATATTTCCTAAATTTCCTAAAATTACAATCGCCGCAGGTAAATTCTCCATGTTAATCATGTAAACTTTGCGAGGCTGCGTGTGAAATAGCGCCCCCTGCTGAGACTCGCCTGCTCTGCGGCAGCGCAAGATGGATCGGACCTCCTGTGCGGTGCGCCGCCGGCTCAGCCTCTCGTCCAACTGGGCGTGTCGGTATCGTTTGGGGAATCTCTCCTTCACGATAGTGGACCGTCCCAAGAACCGAGCACGGTACACCCGTGCCTCGGCGCCTTGCTTAAGAAGTTCGGCGCCACACAGGAATTGCGGCAGGGCTCGCTCAGCCGCCATGTTTACTTTCCCTTCTTCGTCTGCTGCGGCTTCCTGCGCGTTGACTCATCTGAACTGCTACAGGAAGTCGCCATCTAGCGTCCTAACTCGTACAAGTCACCCTCACGTTTTTGAATCCAGTTGAATTAAATTTTATTTGTATAGCGCCATATTGACTGTTTGTGTCATCATGTATCTATTTCTAAGGCTTTTGGTTAAATGTAACGTTTTTGTAGTTTTCGTGGTGTTTTACTCTATACAAAATCATTTTTAACGCACACACATTGCATATGCGTATGTGTGTGTGTGTGTGCATGCCCATGGGTGAAACGCAGAGAACACATTTAATGAATTTGAATTTGAAATTAACAATATATGTCAAACAACGTGATTCGCTCAGAGGCTCTGCAAAACAAAGACGGATGTAAATATTTTTTGCCAACAGAGGGCGCCTGTTCAATCCCGGACCATGGGGAAGTTTTCGCCCTCCGACTAGAAACTTTCCTCCCCCCCGGATCCTCCGCTGCCACGTCTGTTGGCCGCCGCGGAGCACCGTATCCCCTGCGCCGTGGTGAGTCCGTCTCTGCTCAGCTGCCCACACTCTCGAACCATCGGCCGACCGGTGTTAAACGTGAGTCGAGCATCCGTAGTTTATTCTACGTTAAGTGGGGATAAACGGGGGGAGGGAGGGCTTTATAGAAGGATACGTTCAGATATGCGAGACAATGATGGGTGGAGGGAGAGGAGGAAAAGGCAGGAGGCGGAGCGGCCACTGCTGATGATTTTTTTTGGTAATTGATACATCATGCGAGTATTATTGTTATTGTCGTTGTCATTACTGTTGTTACCGTTGTTACTGTTGTGATACGTTTGTTTTGGTGCTGCAGCTGCGTCCCGATTGATTTGTTCTCTTCCCAGCGCTGATTTGCTGTCTTATCAACCTGCACCTCTCCAGTTCCACCAGAAGGGGGGCAGTGGCCCCCCCCCCACTCTAAGTCATATCCGCGTATCTGAGTCTGAATGTTATTATGTTACTCGGTGGTTTGTGTCGTCTTTGTGTTTATTGCAGCTCAGGGTGACCCAGGGTGTGTATGCACACTGTCGCCTGGGTGTTGGATGGTTGGGGGATGGGGTCGGGGGAGCACAGGGTTGGCATGTGGAGCAGGTCAGAGGTCATGCTCAACTTTGGTATGAGGCAGTTGTATAGGCGGAAGCGTGAAAGTGGTGTGAAATAAAATCTGGCGTGCAGCATTCCTGCACCAACTTAGGTATGAGGCAGTTGGGTAGGCGGAAGCGTGAAAGTGGTGTGAAATAAAATCTGGCGTGCAGCATTCCCGCTCATCTGACCCAGAAACTTCCCGCTAGACCGTGACTCTGCCCCGTCTCAGCCTAAAGATGTCACCAGGCCAAATAATCACCAAACAAACTGCATGAGGAGGAGGAAAAGAGTGACTGAAAGATGTGGAGAAGGAGGGAAGAGGGAGAGAAGGAGGAATTCCAGGAGGAGTAAGAGGGAGGAGAAGTGAAAGAGAAGTGAAAGAGGATGAGTAAGTGGTGGAGACGGAAGAAGCTGCAGTGGAGAGGACGGCGTAAAGGTCTGGTTGCTTTTGTCTGTGGGGCAGCGCCGTAGTTGGGCTCCGCCCCCCTCAAGTGGAATCACTAATGACATTGCAGCAATCTACAAAGGGGTTGCTATGGTGACGGGGCAACAACAGGCTGCAGCTGTGAGTGCGCGCTGATCCAATGAAGTGACGCTTGGTTCGTCCTCGCAGGACAGAGGGACAGAGAGACGGACCGGATGGATTGACGCCCGGAGACAGATGGACGTGGAGGGACGGACGGGACAGATGGAGACCATGGGTAAACCCCCCCACAGCCTGTGCACCATTATTTATTGATCTGTTTGTTGGATTTCTTTGATATGTATGATGTTAAGGATGTTTGTTTATTTGTCATGAACTACTTATTTAGTGATCATATGCACAGAAATATTTCAGTGGTTCAGAATTCTAAATCTAGTTACTTGTGTATATTTTTAGTGAAAAAAAAACATATACTTGAATTATACATATTGTATATGTACACACAGACATATTTACATATTTACATTTATACACACACAAATACTGTATACATCACCAGCTGTAAGACGCATCGCCAAGAAGCATCTTGGCTAGAAGTTAAACTTGCTTCCTCAATAATAGATAAAAGTTGCCATTAGAATTTCAACAGATAGATAGATAGATAGATAGATAGATAGATAGATAGAACCTTAAGATACTGTATATATCTGCACTGATCTTCTTTTTCCAAAGCACGTGTATTTGCCACTATTTATTATTAATTTTTTTGATCGCAACCTGAGTTTGTTTTTATGTGTTTTTCTGTTTCGTCACGTATTATTTATTTATCTCCTCAACCATTTTTGTCGTTGCATTGGTGCTTCAAAGAGTGTCAGAGAGTTGAATGAGTAGCCGGCCACCTTTGTGTCCACACACTCACACACACACACACACTGGTTTGTGTGAGTGATTGGTCAGAAGAAATGTGATCATTCAATTTGATTAGTACATTTGCAGCTCCTCAGGTATCAGGGGTCAAAGGTCGTGTCTGCTCCCTCTTCCAGGTGGCTCTGCCCTCCTGCTGGCCGGCCTGCTCTCCAGCCTGGGCGGTTTAGTCTTTGGCTACGAGCTGGCCATCATCTCTGGTGCTCTCCTGCAGCTGAAGCTCCAGCTCTCCCTCTCCTGCGCCCAACAGGAAGTCCTAGTCAGCGCCCTGCTGGTTGGCGCCCTGCTGGCCTCGCTGGCGGGCGGCAGCCTGATCGACCGGCACGGCCGCCGCAGCGCCATCGTGTTGAGCAACGTGCTGGTTCTGGCGGGCAGCCTGCTGCTGCTGCTGACCTCGCCCGTGGCCCTGCTGCTGGGCCGGGTCACAGTGGGCGGGGCCATCAGCCTCTCCTCCATGTCCTGCTGCATCTTCGTGTCGGAGATGGTCAGCCCGCAGCGCCGAGGCCTCCTGGTCACGCTGTACGAGGCGGGCATCACTGTGGGCATCCTGGCCGCCTACGCCGTTAACTACCTCCTTTCCGGCCGTGGCTCCGGTTGGCGGTGGATGTTCGGACTGGCCGTGGTTCCAGCTCTGCTGCAACTGGCGGTGCTCTGGTTCCTCCCATCCAGAACCAATAAACGATCTGCCCTGGAGGACAGTGCTCAGCCTGACGTAGCCCGGGCCGGTCTGGCCCAGAGCCCTAAGGCCGAGTCATCGCCGTACACCTTCGCCTCGCTCTTCCGAAGCAAAGACAACCTGCGATGGCGGACCGTGCTTGGACTTGCGCTGGTGGTGTTCCAGCAGCTGTCGGGTCAGCCCAACCTGCTCCTCTACGCCTCCACCATCTTTCGCGCGGCCGGTTTCGTCAGCGACGCCTCCGCCCTGCTGGCGTCAGTGGGCGTCGGCCTCATCAAGGTGGCGGCGACTGTGACCTCCATGGTCTTTTCGGATCGGGTTGGCCGCCGGCCCCTGCTGGTTGGAGGTTGTGTCATCATGTCGGTGGGCCTAATAGCCATCGCAGTCCTGAGTGGAAACTCCCTCTCCGACACCGGCGGGACATGCGAGGCTGAGGAGGGTTTCGGGAACGCCTCGGCTCGCATGAGCAACGCCACGCAGGCGAGCAGCGTCCTGCCGACAGAGGACGCTGCGTGCCCACGCCTCATCCTCCTGTGCATGCTGTGTACGGTCGCCGCCTACTCCATTGGATTCGGACCAAGTAACTCCTCATCTTATATTACTGTGTATTCGTTATCTCATTCATGTGGAGCATCGAAGTGATGACATGAAGACCTCGCTAATCCCATGATGCTACGTGTGTGTGTGTGGGCAGTCACCTGGGTGGTCCTCAGCGAGATCTTTCCGCCGGCTGTCCGAGGTCGGGCCTTCGCCTTCACCAGCTGCTTCAACTGGGCCACCAACCTGCTGGTCTCCTGCACGTTCCTCAACGTCATTGGTGAGTTTGACTCTTCTGAGCCCAGCAGCAGGTTCTCATGCGCGTTCTGTGCAGGATGGAAATGGTTTGCAGGGGCTGACGTTTGCGTGTGGGTCCTCAGACTGGGTGGGCCTGGCCGGGACGTTCTTCTTCTACGGGATCAATGTGGCGACGGCGGCGCTCTTCTTCTACTTCCTCCTACCAGAGACGAAAGGCAAAACCTTGCAGGAAATCGACCAGGACCTGCGCCTAGACAGGTAGATATCACCGTCAGGGGCCTGCTGTGTGACCTCAAAGCTTCCCCAGAGGGGGCGCTGATTTACTTTGTTGTTACCTTCACCACCATTAGTCCACACACTTATTGCTCACTTAAGCAACAAGCTAGCAGTGGTCGGGGGTCAATGGTAGCTTGGATATTGTATGTCAGAGCTAGAACTTCTGAATGAAAGTCAGAGGTTTGAATGGTTGGCCCCATTTTGCAGGTTCTCTAGGACAAAGCAGATCTGCAGCAACATCACTGGGACAGCACCCCCTGCTGGTTACCACAGAGTGCAGAATGAGCAAAGTAGTTCAGAGTGATGATTTGGGTGTATCTGTGCGTATGTGCCTGTATCTATTTGTGTAAACTGAATATTTTGAACATTATGATTTGTATTTGATTAAAGGCCTTGGGTCAAGTTTGCATGGGTCAAAAAATTACCAAATCATAGCAATGAAAATCAGAGGTTACTCATCTTGTCTCATCTGTCCATCTACATTTTTCATACTGAAAATCTGACGGAAAATGCTCTCTATCATAGCACCCCTCTTTATCTCCTGGATCGCAAGATCGACGGATCGACAAAGAACCTACCAACTGACCCTTTTGGCACCATATAGAGGGAGCTGTCACCGAGGTGACGAGAATCAGTCAATCGACATGTTCCTGATAAATAAAACACGTTTATTTACACAAATATTTTCAAATGCTAACTCTACAGAACATAAAAATATATACAGTGACGTAGTGACTCGAACTGCTCTGGTATCGCCCCACGTGTACACATACACACACGTTTTTCTAGTTTGCATCTTCAGGTTTTCAAATGGGGGAGACAAAACAAAACAAAAAAGATGCATCTGTACAGCCGGCCCTGATACTCAAGCGTCTGGCACTGCCACACCGGGAAGTTCTCCACCTGTAGCATTGGAATTGCTGACGGACATGCAGCATGTTGCTCTGTTCCGCAGCTCCTGGTAAACTTTGGTTAATTCTGTCTGGATTGAGCATCTCTGAGCAGCAAAGTCGCAAAAACTGTTCCCACTGACCACACACACTGTGCCTCAGCGGAGCGTTTCCACAGAAACGACTGTGGACCCGAGGCGGAGCATGAGGAGTCTCTGTACGGATGCGGAGGGGACCATCCTCTGAACATAAACAACCCAAGTCCTTAGGGTCCTGGAGATCTGCAGCGTTCTACTCAACCAGCGTGATATGGACACAGAACAGCGCCACCTCTGCGGCTGGTGGAAAAATAACAAACATCAACATGTTTGGATCTCCCCCTCTCTCTCATTCACTCACACACTCACACAAACAGACACACTTCGAGGGGTATCGCTGGGCATACGTCTTCACTCGGTCGAGAGACAGAACAAACAGAGTTCATCAGCTGACCGCTGCTGTGTCAAAGGGACAGCTGGAGTAGGCGTTCAGGGGAGTGAGGAGGACAGGCAGAGTGGCGCTTGTGAGGGTCACC
>OMPJ01039583.1:0-14872 GCA_900312935.1 Carapus acus | reverse complement strand
GCTCATCAAACTACGAGCTTTAATCTGCTGTTATCAGTGACCACTGTGTGTTATCTGCGCAAGAGTGAGGGAGTCTGTCAGCTCCCAACTGGGCGACGTTAACCAGTGTGTGTGCGTTTCTGGGCTTCTTATTTCGTCTCTGTCTTCTCAAACCAGGACACTGGCAAAATATGCCAAACAACTGAGATAACAAAAATTACGATGAAATATATTTGTACCATGTAAATTAACTGTTATTTTTCTTGGTAAAGTGAAAAGCACTGTCAAACTGATCTATGTTAACAACACTACAAGCGAAAAAAAAAAAGGGCGTTAAACAGATTCATTACACACATTCAGAAAGACGGACATGAACGTGTGTTGCTGAAATGTGATTGTTTCTCTTTAAAGACACTTCTAACAGGAGAGCTGTTACATATGGAGGTACATTAATTTTCCATTGATTCCGCCTATCTAAGCGACTGGTTTGTGTTTGTGTGAATCAGGCTATTCATGAGCTTTTGAGCGAAACACCTGGTACACATGAAGTGACACTGAGCGGTCGCAGACAGAAAATCACTGCTTATGGCGAAGACCCCTTGTTGTGCCTCCGAAATACCGGTCATCAGTCACACCTTGAGATAGGCTAGCAGACGGCCATTATTACCGTCGTACAACAGAGGACAAGCCTGGGACAAAGACCTTACAGTGTCAGATATTTCGCGCCGGCGTCTCGCAGAGACCACCAACGAGACTCCACTGCCTATGTACCTAAAACCTCAATTGATGGATTACCACTGTAGTTTGGTCAGTCACATTCAAAAGCTAATTTTTGGCTGATAGTAAAGATATTTGTATCAAAATCTGAGAACAACTACTGGTGCTATACTTGTGTTTCAATGATTCTGTCAGTGAGTTCTTCCTTTCCCAAAGAGCAGCAAAACGCTGTTAACCGAACTGCTTAAATATTATTACATGTGTAAAATCGATAGCAAAAACACTCTCACTCCCTGCTACGCTGTAGACGCGATGTCAGGAGGCACACACACATGCAGAGAGACTGAGCGGGTGGCGTAACCTTCAGCGCCCACCGCTCTGATTAACAGCACCATCGCCTCTTTGACCTCAGCTCCCTCTCTCTCTCTCTCTCTCTCCCTCATGCTCCGTCTCACACATTCTCTTTGCTGCTCTGTTTTGTCTCTGGTGGATGACAGGTCCGTTACCCTCAGGAAACCCCTCTGTCCCACGTTATCCCTCTTTCCCTCTGATTCACGCACTCCCTCTCCCTTCTTCCCTTATTCGTGCGGTGGTGTCGTTTTGGTTCTCACACCTTCATCGGTGACGCCTAGCACTCATTTGCAGCACAGCAGCCCAGAGGTGCGTAGTAACAATCTACTAGTTTTTACTTGATTACATTTGCTTGAGCAGTTTGACAACACAATACCATTTACTTTTACACAGGTAGGTGTGTGAAGAAGAAGGGATGGTTTACTTCACTTCGCTACGCTGGCCAACATCTCATTTGTTAGCTTTTGTTTACCCATTTATTATGCGCATTTCATTTGCATTGTTTTTACTAGTCAGACGCCGCCAGCGGATCCACCAAAAATCTATTGAAAAAGTGTTCAAATCAGTGTTGCAATCAGGTGGAACAACACCTATCATGTGGCTCCATTTCACCAGTTGCGGCCATGCAGCCACACAACCACACAAACTGGCGACAATAGACCTGACAAAGTTTTCCCAGTCCTCCCAGACTTCCCAGTCCTCAAAGGGAAAATTGTATACAAAGCAGACGTCATGACTTAACAGTTGCTCCCTACTTCAGTAGTGTGATCACCAAATACGTTTTGCTTTTGATTCACTCAGTTTCCAGATAACTATTCCTTACTTTTACTTCAGAGATATGATTTTGAAGACATGGTTCTCTTCTCAATCAAGAACAAATTTTGGCTCCTCTGCATCATTATCGTCCCCCCATCACAGTTTTGATTAGTCTGTCTCCTGAAATCAACTCACAACAAGGTCAAAGGTCAATGTTTGCCCCTGATACAGTGGTGGTAGAGAGGATCTCATCAAGGAATTTTCAAGGACATACACCCAGACATATTTCCACACATTCACAGGCACATCCAAGATGTGTCTTAGCAGCAATGAAAGTTTTCACCCCGGGACTCCTAAATTCTTCTGCAATCTTTTAATTAATCAGGCCAGTCGTGACGCACGCAATCAACTCGAATCCTTGTGTGCGTTGGGTGTGCGTTGGGTGTGCGTGCTTGCATGTGTTTGAGCAACTGTCATAATAAGTCAGAACTGTTCTTTCCTTCATATCTTCATCTTTGTCCAAGTGACCAGCTGTCAAAATAACGGCCGTGTGTGTGTGTGTGTTAAAGGGGGGGTGTATTGAAAGAGTGCGTGTGCCCTCTTTTGAACTGTAGGTCCTGAACACTCAAACCTATCACTTTGTTTCCGAGGGTCAGTGTGTGTGTGTGTGTGCATGTGTGTGTGTGTGTGCTCCTTCAAATGCCAATCACCCACTGAGACATGAGGTCAGCGGTTTGTCTTGGAATTATTCCACAGGAGCGTCAAAAGTCACCATCACAGTAGGAACTCCTCTTCCCACTTGGCTGAATCCACGCTAATTTATTTCCTTACACACACGCACACACACACACACACACACACACACGCTGAGCTTTGTATTGTGTGCTCCTGTGCTCCTTTCAGATGAAAAGCTTGAAACATAACATAAAATTGTTGGCCTGGAGTAGCTAAATAACATCAATTTGTGCAAAGACTACAGAGAAAGGACAAATGTCCAATGACAGCTAATGACAGCTAATCTGTTCTCTCTCACACACTGTATGCTGAGGCACAGACAGACGCAGATAGAAAGATGCACACACGCACACACTCAAATGTACCATCTGCATTTACCTGTCAGTTCAGTGCTCCTCAATAGTCTCGTTCTGACTTGTACCTGAAATGTGTTTTCATGTTTTTGGCAAAACTAAAAAGGTGGGATAAAGTTGGTCATGATGTCAGTCTTTTCAACCCGAACAAGGTAACACATCACATTCCTGACACTGGGACTGTCAATGTTTTACCAGGCTGTGTAATTAATGTTCAATCTCTTCATTAATCAGTTGTATCAACTTCAAGGTAAGTAATGTTATTCTCCACCTTTGAGACAGAAACTGAGGTGCACTTGTGAAACACAGCCACATACTCTTCATTCAGCTCACTGCCAGCCGCTCGCTGGGGCAAACATCTCACTGACTCCGGAACAATGAAACTAACTTCCCTGAACTAATTACCATGCTCCTGGATAGGAAATTCGTTGACCTCAATGATGGCCTCGGCTGCCAAAGGAGGATAGAGACATTCCAAAAAACAAATATAAAAGACTGTCGTAAATTACAGAGGCCACTGCTGTGCATTTAATATGAAAACCAAGCTTGAGCATGAAAAAGATTTACAATCAACCACATATATTGCACATTTATATTCAAGCACACAGCAACTAAATCATTCATACCCTGCTTCATGTGCCTTATTGGCATCTTTAAACCCTTTAAATGAAATGATTCCAGATGTCACAGACCTATGACAAGATCACAAGATCATTTTCAATGTCTCAACTACAACTCCCTGACAAGGAAATACAGACAAACACACCCCTCCCACTACTTTGTTGCCAATATTCAGAAATTCCAAATGTTTGATACATGATCCCAGACTTTCATCTTAATGACAGAAAATTCTGTCTCTTATCTATAAGTGTCTTTTCACGACATGTCTTCCTGTTCTTCATTGATGAATGTGCAGTGTCAGGGGAACACTTTATAAGAACTATACCTGCTGTAAGCTAACGCTTGAAAAACAAATCAAGTCTTTAATTCTGCCAGAGAAGCCAGAGATGAGGCCAACAATGTCCTTGCAGCAGTAACTGTTAATGTATCTTCAGCATGAAGCCAAAATGACCTCAACAACATAGTGCCTGCAGAATGCCTGAACTGATAAGGACTTTGTGAATAATTGCCAACACTGCATCACCAGCACGATGGTAATTTGTTACTCTTGCTCAACTGACTAAGAGAAAGAAAGTGATATGAGCTTTATTGCACGGTGTTGTTTTACACCTTTTTTTCCACTGGGTGAAGGAAAACCTTTAGTTTTGTATAGAGTAAGGAACAGAGTGAGGGCAGATTGGCAAGGGTGGAGGAAAGTGTCAGGGGTACTATGTGATAGAAGAGTAGCATCCAGATGGTGGTGAAATCCTCCATGATGTTTTGTTTAGAAGTAGTGTCTCTGTCTATGAGACATTAGAATGAGCAGGTGGTGGCAGAGATGAAGATGCTGAACCTTTCTTTGGGAGCAACTGTAGGGCTGAACAGGATTAGAAACAAGACCATCGGAGGAACTCTGATGGTTCTCTGATGGTTCAATAAAGAACATGGTGGTTCCTCTACAAGGTGGAATAACTTGGAACAAAAATCAGGGGTGCAAGGTGGAGAGGGTTTGGACAAATGCAGATGGGAGACTGTGGATATATTGGACAGATGATGACAAAGATGGAGCTGCCTGGTCAGAAAAGAGGAAGACCACAGATGTAGATGTGGAGAGGGAAGACATGAGGATAGTTGGGACACAAGGATGAGAGGGACGATCGTCTGTGGCGATCCCTAAAGGTTCCTTCCCTAAGAACAAGAGGAACGGTAAGACAGACAGAGGGAGGAAGAAGAAGATGAATGTTTCTCTGAGCCAGCTACAATACTAGTCTTGACAGCCACTGATTAGCTTGCACTGAATGATATCTTCACCGATCTTAACGTTTGTGTCAGAATGTTTTCTCCTGCACCAACAATGTTGAAGTATGCCCCTTGCAAGAAGTAAGACATTGACGGGACGGACACTAGGGACACTTGCACGACTATCTTGCGACCCAATGACACCGTTTGTGAATGGGAGCGAAGGAGTTGGTTCTGCGTATTGAGTGATTACCTGCATGACTGAGTTGGAGGCGCGGCCCAGTTTGGCTCCAGGTTTTCGCCCCTGGAGCAGAATTGGAGTAAGATTCTGCAGGATGGAGCCACAGCAGCGGCAGGATACAGACGGCTATCATCTGCGTGAGCTCCACCCATCGGGATCTGACGCTGCCCCCTGCTTGCAGAACCGCAGCCACACTCGCCGTCATCTCAGTTTGATCCTCACGATCTGCAAAAACAGATGGGATGATCGGTCACATCACCGTCTGGGCTGGAGCTGCAACACAGAAAAACATTTTTTTAAAGATTTGTTGTGCAAGGACCATTGAATTATCCAGTACTGTATATACTGTATGGCATTTGTTCAGCTTCCTTTGAAATTTAACAACTAATTCCCAGTCGTGTGTTCGGCTGATTGTAAAAACGATTGGCTACAGGGGGGAAACTTTTGGCATCCCAGGATGGGAAAATATTCTATTTGCAACAACATAAAAACAAATTCAACAACTGTACTTGCGGTAACCAATGTAACACATTGACTTTGAATGGGTTTTTACTTTCCAACGACTGATTTTCACAAGTAAAAACTTTGCACAAATACAAACTTTGTGCATAAACAAAAGGAGAAATGTTGACACAAGCATTTAAGCAATTGAAGTACTCCTGAAGGGTGAACCTTCACATTACATACATGTTTTCCAACTAACAAGCAAACAAGAGTTTGTTCCTCAACACAGTCAGATTTAGTTTGTGGTTGATAGATGGATGTTCAGCAGAACTAAGGCAGTTACTTGGGGAACACAACTGGCTGGGAGAGGAAAGACACATTCTCAGCTTAAAAGCTTTGGTGATAATAGGCAAGAGGTGAAAATCTAGTATGTCAGACTTAATACGTTGAAAACACTATGTAATCATACTGCCTTCTCTCTGCTTAAACAAACAATAGAGCAGTTTCACCAGGGATGGCAAAATGTGAGAGAAACTTGTCAAATGGACAGGTTGAAGTTTTTGTTCACTATGCCATATTGTAATTCATCACAATCTCTCATTATGGCTGGCTGGCTGGCTCCCATCGTTTAAGCAAGAGCTCCCCAGTGTGAAAAGGAGGCTGATGAAAGACAAATGCAAGGTTAGCCGATGAGCTTCTATGTGTTACACTGAACGCAGACCTGAACCTCATCAGGTAAAGCCAAGGTATGAGCTGCACACCCTTAAATTGGATTCCTGAGAGGTGACAGAGAGCCCAGGGGATGAATGCTACTAGCTGACAAGTGAAGAAGCTAGCTGGATTAGCTACAAGACATATGTAGGACTACAACAGTAAACAGTAGCTCCCCAAACAACAGGCTGAAATTCAGCACCACTCGGTCCAAGAGGGATTTTACCCTAACAACTGTGGCGCACACTTTTGACCTGACCAATAAAATGTTCGGGTTTGGATAGTCAGCATGCTCTCTGAGGCCTACGTATCCCTGGAGTGTGCTGAGGATTCTTGACCCCTGGTTTTGTAGCATTTACATGTGCCTCGGGGAGAACAAGGTGAAAATGTGGAGGGACACCTCCATGTACGTTTTATCTCTGCTTCCTCAACGAAAGCTGACTAAATCAGGTCTCTACCCTTCTTATCTCCACCTGTAAGATTTGTGTCTCTACTGCATGTCTGGTTCTGCACTTTTTACTTTCCGCAGAATCGCTTACCCCTTGGTGAGGAGTATTGTGTGTGCGTGCGTGCGTGTGTATGTGCGCGTGCGTGCGTGTGAAGGCTTTACGTCTCTCTTCCAAATCTTAATCCCCGCTATGATTTACAGAGCAGCCCCCTCCACTGCACTGATAGCCCCTCTCAACCCACCATAAGTCAGGTTGAAATTCTTTCATCTTTAACTGTAATTTACTGCCAACATCTGTCTCCAACTCCCCGCTCCACTATATAGAGGCTACTTCCTGAGAAACCTTTTCTTCAAACAATACTTATATTTTTTGTAGTAGTACATGAATCATTTCATATATTGGAACATATGAGAAGTGAACTGGAAAACTAACTTGAGCAACTGTGACTGTTGACTGCGACTCCTCTGTTGTCTGTCCAGCCTGGTTATCCACATCGCTATGTCCCTCACTTTTGATTTACCATCATGCAATTGACAGATTTAACAAAGTTTTGCAAGTAAAACTACAGCTGAATAAATGTGAAAGTCCTCCAGCTCCGCAGTAAAACTTCCCCTTTGTTTTGATGTTTCACCAAGCAGCAAGCAGGGATAAGAGAGGCAAACAACATTTGGGCTTGGATGTGCAGGTGAGCTGTCATACAGTTTGTGCAGAAATGGCTAGTACATCACTGTTGAATCAGCAGCGTTAGCATTTTAGCGTTGCATTTCTATTTGTTCTATTGGTGTTCACAAACTAAACTCAGGGGCCGCGCACAACAGGTGCACACAACGACAGTGACATTACTCACTTACTTACTGGATTTCGGACCAAATCCAGCCCCGCGAATGGTGTAAATTCCACAAAAACCTGCTGATCTGACAACTTGCTCGCCACCAGCACTACTACGGCCATGTGGATCTGATTAAGATTTATTCTAACCGATTGTTCTTTCTAGTATGTATGCTGACATGCACTGGGAAAGGCATTGGGATATTTCAGGGGTTCATTCAGAAACACTTCACTGATCCCAGAGGACAATTACAGTCAGTCACAATCACAGTTAATTATCAAACGCCCATTTATTCCTCCGTGTATGTGCATTCATTTAATGTTGTGCAATAAAATAGACTCTCCTAGGGACACTTTCCAAAGAGGAAAACACATTCCAGGTTCATGAACAACATGTGCTAGCACTCAGTGGAAGCACACAATAAAAGAGAAAAAACATAAATGGACGATAAATCCCAGCGTCATAAGCACGGAGAGATGTGTCAAGGGAATTTCGAGTACTAGCAAATGTTTTCATTTAATCTCTACGGCTCTTCGTTCTACTTGACACCAACAAATCCTATTTCACTGAGTCAGATATCGTATGAGGAACACAGCAGAAGTGAGGCTCAACAAGCTCCTCTGCATTGGAGAAGTCACGTATTTGCATTAGCTTCATGTAGCTTTGTAACTTGACCACACCACCAGACACGGCACGTCTTTCTATGACAACAACCATTCAAGGATGTGAAACGAGTCATATTTCTACAATTCCTCTTTATCTTTCTGATCTGAGGAAGGTGGGTAAAGGATTTAGGTATGAAAGACCAATGCAACACCAATGAAAGAACAATGTTACAAGTAGCATTTACCACTAAAAACTAAAAACCACTCACATGCAACATCTTTACGACATTAGCCCAGAGTGCATCTTACGGGAAAAGGAATGGCAGTTTCCACAGGTCGAAAGATATTAAGAATATAGAATTTGACAAGTAATAACAAGTTTTCATGTGTGGGAAACTATGAATTTTAGTAGAGTAGGGCAATAATAATGTTTTGAGCCTTACACATGCAAGACCTGAGGGTTATTTTCAAAATATCTGAGTAAGTTTGGATTTTTCCCCATTCTCCATTGAGATATCAAGAAAAGTAAACATCTCAGCAGAGAGACAGCTAGCTAAAAACAAAGGTTACACATTAAGGAAATAATGATATCAGTGCTTTATTAGTGATTCCCTGATGTCATCGGGAGGGTCACAAATATGAGGGCTAGGCTGTGAATGTGGCTATTTCTTTTTGTGAAGGAAAAAACTGCAGTATTTCTGTCCTGCGGTCAGAACGCTTAAAGGCTCATTTGGATTAGAAGATGGATTAAATTTCACTTCTCCTGTGTTCCACTCGCACACTGAATGTAGAAGAATGCTAAAAGAGTTTCCCCTGACTGTGAAACAGATTAGTGGGGTGTATTTTTCAGGAAAAAGAGAACCCTTGTGAGCTTCAGGTTATTAGTTGAGGAGTTTCTCTTAGATTTATTTTTGCCTTTTGAGCATGTCTATACTAGAGATATCAGGTTAGTGCCTAAGGTTTCTATGGTTCATAAATCACAATAATTCCGGGCAGCAAGTGCTGTGGGGTAATTCTGGTTTATTAAGAATTCACTAGGTTGACAAATGTACTATATACAGCAACCCTCCATCAATGGGATGATAGGAACAGGTGGCAACTGCAATTTGAGGGAAAAGCATAATACAACCACATCAACTTTGTTTTTTACAGAGGAATGTTGTTGGAATTAAATACAAGCATGGAGACAATGCTGTAAGGATGACACTGTCACTCTAACCCATTGTCCCATCATGCTTCACCCTCGCTCAGATCTCCCCACCTTTATCTGTCCAAGGCCTCTAGGAAATTCTCTGAAGAGGAAAAACTGACATCATTTCCATCAGGCCTGGCAAAGACGGGAGAGGAAATGGGCCCCTTCATTCGTACACAATTCGTGTTGCTCTGAGATTCCCAGTTTGCTTCACTCACGTCTCTTCAGAGACAAAAGGTGGAAACACCCAACAGCAGTTTGACGTTCATTGCTTCGTAAGATGTTAAGGGAATGTTTGATATTAGAATAAGTGGAGAGAGACCAGAGGTTATACAATCTGGTTATATACCATATAAATCTATGAATCTCCAATTGATCTATGATGCAGCATTAACAATTGTTCTAAGGCAATTTTAGAATCTTAAGCAAATGTACTAATATTTTCAAGTACAAGTGTCACTGCTTCTGCACCTCTAACACGTTCTTTCAGTTTCTTCTTTACATTAGGAGCCATTTCAACATGAATTAGGAGGCATTTCAACATGAATACAAATATCTCAAGGTGTTTTGTACACAATTGATCAAACTTAAAAGAAAAATGGTGCTCAGAATTTAAGCAAGTTTGAGGCGTTGTGGTTGAAAAGCATTAGAGCTGAAAAACTAGGCACCAAGAAAGATGAATTGACATCCATATTAAAATCATGGCATTGCCTCTGTTAGTGGCCATGATATATCTGCTCCGTTGGATGACATATTGCAATAACACAGACGTCCATGTGTTGGTGTGAAAAGTCAAGAAGTCCTCCAAGTTGGCGCTCTTGTAAGGGCTCCACTTAAAGGCTTGAAATTCCTTATCAGCCTGAGGGGACTTTAAACACAGCTAAGGAGTTAATTTACTGGGTACTATACACACCAAGAGAGAGAGGAGAGTGTGTGCTATGTGATTAACAGCACAGGCAGTCATCTCTCCAGTTTCCAGAACTTTTTTGCCATGTGTTTTGAAATTCTTATTTTTAGGGATGTCTGATATTGGCTTTTTTGCCGATATCCGATATGCCGATATTGTCCAACTCTCAATTTACCGATACCGATAACAGCAGATACCGATATGTGCACCGGTAAAAGCTTCAGGAGCGCATAGGCACTATTTCGGTTTAACTCAAGTATTATTTCATTTTTATCGGTTTTTATTTTATCGGTTTTACAGCAAAAAAATCTGATACCGATATTACATTTTTATACTAATATCGGGCCGAAAATATCGGTGGGCCGATATTATCGGACATCTCTACTTATTTTCATTGACGAATTTCATTGTCTCCACTCTCCAATTGTACTTATAGCAAACATTATATCATTCTAAATATACAGCACCCCCCCCTGTACTCTGGCAATAAATGCTCTGATTAGATTGTTTGCCTAAAATGAAAAGAAATAACAAAGTACTAAGCAAACTATTGGTCTCATGTGATGATTTATACATTTTATTATTATGAAATTTAAAAAAAAAAACACCTTAAGGGCCATAGGACAGTAAAACATCCTCAACAGTGCAACAACTGAGAGTAAAAAAAGACAATATAAAAACACAACTGACGACCCACAAAATTCACACACTCCCACCCACCACCTACCAAACCCTGATTGACACACTGAGGGTAACAAAGTATTCCCCCTTATTAGGCATCTTGGGAAAGCTGTGAATGGACTGACCATTCAACGATCTGGTGGGAACACTGGGACCAGTCGACTGAAAAAACAACCCACCAGCCAGGGGGGGCGACCACATACATGCACACAGTACCATTCGACTGTTCACACACACACAAAGCACATGAATGCGTGTGAAGAGTTTCATACCCCCCAATTTTCTCAGTTCCACGCCCCTTCTTGCTCCTCATACATGTCAGCCGTCCTCTCCCTCACTCTGTCTGCCATTCTCCTCTGCGAACCAGGAGTAAAAAAACAAGCAAATACAGAGCTACAACAAAAGCTTGATTCCTCAATTCCTGCCGGCAGCTGCCACTCATGATCAGAAGCAAGAGACTCCCAGTCACCCACAAACGGCACTTGAGCGAGTTGCTATGGCAAAGACATACGAAAGCTAAGGAAACTTCATTGAACATTTTATTGCATAGCTTTCTTTGGGGTATTCACTGCCAGACGCTACAATAACAAGTGTAGTATAACAAGCCAACATTTTGTGTGGTCTTTGAAGATTCATCTGCCAAATGTAGAAAAAAAAACAATGAATATTTTGAGTGGCAAGCCTGAGTTTGTGCAAGTCTAGAGTGAAGAAAGCAATGATATCTACTACTATTATCACTTTTGGATGGCTGAGGCTGCCACCCGAGTTTATTTCATTCATCCGACTTGAAAAAATGACAACTGCTCCTTCTCAACCCAACAAGAATGCAACTAAATTCGGTAAGAAGTGCCCGAGCTTGACCTGGAGGATCGCTGAGAACACTTGACATTCTTTGCACATTTACATGTCTTCCACCTGCGAAAAGCTGTCGTCACGATGGCTGTCCAGATGAAGACGTGCATCATGACACCATTAAAGAATTAACCTGCACCACTATAGAACAAAGCCTTGTCAAGTTCGATAAGCCTCTACTGAGTGTCAGCATCTGCTGAGTTTCCTTGTTAAAAGTCAAATTAGTCCAGCTTTTGTAGTTTCTTGCCTGCAGTAAAACCTTTTCACACAAGGTCTCCTTGTGTGTGTCCAAATGATCATACAGCAAAAAAATGTTTGGAACTCAATGGACAAAGACTTGATTTTCACAATCTGACATGGCCTCTCAAAACAAATGAACTGAGCTTTCCATGTGTTTGTTGTAATTTCATTTTGGGTGATATAATCCAAGCCAAAATTCCTCAACCAAACTATCCAACAACAAATACAGTGTATACTCTGTAAATATCAAATAATGTAGAATGCCAGGCCACACAGAGCAAGGGGTTCCTAATCTATCTCATTAAAGCATCTCAACGCCATTGTACCCTTGCTGTCAGACTTGCAGATGATGACTTGGTAAAGAAATGCTTTGGATAATTCCTATGACTTGGAAATATAACTACTCACTGACAATATATCCATTAAAGTGCCAGGATAATTCCCTAAGATGTTGATGTGACTTCTTGGCAAAGTGAGTTACTACCATTTCCCAGCCTGTCTGTCTGTCTGTCTGTCCTGCGTGCTTCATAGTCCGTATCTGAGCGCAGAATCTCTGGTGCAGCGATAAGATATCAGCAGAGGGGAGATAACCGACTCCCACTGCTCCCATATCTCCATCGCTTCGACTTTGGGTTCTGCCATTATCAGCTACACCCTCAACTCCTCCACACAGCTGGACGAGCACAAACACACCAGCACACACTCAGTCGCACACAGACACTGCAGCACGCACACAACTACAGTTTTGAAAAAAAAAAAAATCCTGGGAGTAATGGGTGTAATTGGTCTGAGCCAACTCTACATTGCTAGCATAAGGAGGGTCTGTCTTTCAGTCTAAAGAACATTTCTGCCTTGGCCTCTATCTCTCTTTCCTTCCTTCACGTGGATTTTAGTTGCGACATATTTGCATTGCCAGAAAGTGAGCTAAATTGCTGTTTGTGCAATTGCCTTTGACAAAGTCATCATTAAAACAAGGCTCAGGAAAAATCTGGTGTGAAGATGTGGTGCGAGGACATCGAGTGCTGTTTGTGCCATTGCCTTTGACAAAATCATCATTAAAACAAGGCTCAGGAAAAATCTGGTGTGAAGATGTGGTGCGGGGACATCGCAGAAGAAAGCAAACGAGGAAAATACGAGAGCGGTTGGACAAAGCGGGACAGAGATGACCATCTTTGACCACAATTTCACTTATAACCATTTGTCAGCTGTTGTCTCTCCTTTGGTCCACAGAAAAATTGTGTCCTCCCACCTTTGTTGGTAATGATCAGATGAACAGCACTAATCCTTGTTTGCTGAGTGGTTTGGTGAACCCGTAAAAAGCAGTATTGTTCACTTTTTAGTGTTGGTATCTGCATAAAATAATGTCTTGTCGTCATTGACTTAACTACTCACCATTCACACAAACACATACCCTCCTAGGGGGCAGTTAGCAAATAGCTACTGTACCAACAGACGCACTGCAAAAGAGAACACACACATGCAAACACACACACGGTTATTGTTTAAGTCCGAGCAGGAAACAATAGAGCCGAAATTAGACGGGATGTGGAGCTCTAAACTTGGCCAGTGAATGAGGGACAACAGAAGCCAACGGAAACACTCTGGCAACAGCTGCAATAAAAGCAAAAATAAACCCGAGTTCTTTTCTGATAAACAACCAGTGAGAAAAAAAAATATATTAACTGTGTCACTTAACTGCCTGACATTAAACTTCTCCCATCAGCTGATTGGATCTTCACATTGTAAAAAAAACACCAGCACATAAAAATTCCCAGGTAACCGATAGGCATCCAGGGTATAACTGTACATTGTAAAGGTCAGGATTTGTTTTTGCGTCACGTCGCAACAGATAAACATTTGGTTATACTTAACGGCAGTAAAACCAAAGCTTGATCCTACACAGCTGTTGAATGACAGTTGTTGTAGATGTCCAGCAGCCCATTGGCATGAGGTGTGTACATTTGTGCAAACTGATGAGTGCTTGTTCTTGGTTGGTTTCACTGCCCAGAGTGGAGTCACTCTAAAAAAAAACCTCTCACTCTATATCTCAAGAATTTTGAGGTGGGAGGGCTCAGTTTAGGTCCAAACAGGTCTGGAAGTAAAAAAAAAAAAAGGCATTTTGACAGAGTAATTGTGTGTAATTCACACAGTGCACGCTGAGGAAATGTGCCCCTTGAGCATTTGCAGGATGAACACGCAATTCTCATCGCTTCAAAAGGGAGCAAAAAAAAAAAAACACCCAAAACTTGTGCAAAACACAAAAGGAGGTATGTGGTAAGACACAAACTAGTGATAACAACCCAGTCCCATAATACAGCATGTGATTGTGTCTATGCCTACACTTTTATGTCTAAATGACATAGAAATGAAAGAGAACAATACAGGAAAACATGGAGAAGACATACACATAAACATGGAAAACCTCATCCTAGGTGACATCAAATGCTGGTTTAATTTCTTGGCAAAGAATCCTTTATAATGAATACTGCATCTGCGGAAAATGTTTTATACTTTTCTTGTTCGGGGAACATTTGCCATGACATTTTTTTAAACACAGACTCATGCAGCGTAGAGGCACTGGCATTGTGAGACGCAGAATATTATCTCTCCTCCCACACACAAAGATGTTGAATATGTAGACATGCACCTGTCCCTTCCCATTGCAGACAGGACTCTAACAACATTGGCATTTTTTGAAAATTTTGTTCCCCTTGGGTTGATTTCATTGGCTCAGATATACCCTATATCAGGGGTCATCAACATTTTTGGCACTGTGAGCTACTTATAGTACCCTGAGTGACACAAAGGGCTACTTGTGACGAATTTCCTCATTTTTTCAGAGGTTGATAACCCTAACCCTAACCCTAACCCTCACTTTCAACTTATGTATAGCTCTACACAGTATTTGTGAACCATCATAATTCACTCAGAGACAATAATTCAAAAATAAACTCTCAATGAAGATTCCTTAAAGATTGTTGCTAGTCTTAG
>OMPJ01039582.1:0-40912 GCA_900312935.1 Carapus acus | reverse complement strand
CTGCAGAGGGATTCTTCCAGCGTGTGATACAAATAAGGCTGCGCGCAGCACAATGTGACCACTTTGGCCCGGCTTAGGCGACGGTGCAGGCAGGCCGAGTGTCATTAGTCTGCGACGCAGCCACGTGTAAGAGCAGAGGTCACATCCGCAGCCATCAGACCGGACCGCAGCTTTAATTACACAGAATCCAATCTGCTAATTGTGCAAATAAATCATTCAAAGGAGTAAATGATTTCCAGTATTGACTGGAGCATCGCATGGGACGAGGCGATGCAGGCCGCAGGTCACCGTGGACCCCCTGCGGCCGTGCGGGGAGTGCTCCGTTATCCACTAAGAGTTTCTCGTGAGTCCCTGAGGTAATCCTCTGGTGTAACTTAATAAGTTGCCACGTTAATAAGAATAAGAGTAAAAATAAGTCACTTCATAGTCTTCGTAGTCACTATGACACAGTTTCCAACATTATTGTGAAAATACGTTTGGCAGGTACACGATATGCAATAGCAGCCGTTTTTTATGAAATAAATAAATAAATAAATAAATAGATAGATAGATAGATAAATAAATGAATAAATCAATAGACATATATAAATAAATAAAAAATAATAAATAAATAAATAAATAAATAAATAAATAAATGAATGAATGAATGAATGAATGAATGAATGAATAAATAAATAAATAAATAAAGTAGTTAATTCGTATCTGATTGATTGAAAGCTGTTAAAAACCTATTATTGTTATTTACAGCGTAGAAATAGTGAGAGGAATTTGCCTTTATGTTCGGTATTTGCACTGAGTTGACTTTTAAAACTGATTTGACTTACTTTGTATTGTATCAAATGAGAAACTGCTCAGAGACTGTATTAATCACAACACATTGCAGCTAAACTAGGAAGTGGCATACGATTTACTGCAAATTTGTGTTAGTAGTTATCCAGTTTCAGTCTTGATCAGTTGAGAATACCAAGTGATATACTTAGAAAAGAGAAACCCTTTGCGTTCTGTATGCACCTAAATTTTCTATGTAAAGCTCCGCTTGAGTTCCATATTCCGAAGACCTGTCAGTCACTCTGAAGGTAGTTATCCTACATCAAGATGAAGATGAAACCACTGATGAAAAAAGAACATCTCAACAAAACAAACTCAGAGCTTTTAGCAGACAACGACAGACTACAAATCAGCAACTTGACAACAACACCACATCAATCTAGATGGGATAGAGCCCAATGGCAGAAACGAAGATGGTCTTTGTAGCAGTCGCAAAAATCAGAAGTGGAGCTGGTTGGACCCTCAGCTCAGCATTAAGGGTCCACTGTCAAATTGTCCTTGAACAAGACGCTGAGCCCTTCACGGCTTCCTTGATACCCTGCTGTGCAGCCCAGTGCTCCACAAATAATGAGGATGGGTCAAAGGCAGAGCGGTTGCGTCCATCAGGAGGAATGAAGCGCACGTGCATATCTGAAGAGTGGCACTGTCGCAGAGCGGACATCAAGGAATACCAAATGCTTTTTGTTGTGGGTGTGGGGTGTGTGTGTGGGGGATAAACAGAAAAGAGAGGAAGAGTGATGGGAAGCGCATGGGGCAAAGGAGAAGAAGTCCAAAACAGAGACGTGCGCTTATGCCGCGGACTGAAAATAAATAACACTGGCATTGGACATTGAAGCTGAGCAAACAACGCAAATGCGAATGGAGCACTTAGACAGACATAAACAGAAAACAAGACTCAGAGCTTAAAAAGCCAGGATATGAATTAGGCCGAGGGAAATAACAAAGGATAAACTAACAGGTAAACTCAAACAACAGTGCATGACGAGGAGCAGATGGGAGCCACGGCGACCGGGGAACATTTAGGAAAATAAACACCAAACTGTACAAAGGCGAGTCAGGAGGCGAGGGGCCAGAAACTAACCACAGAAATCAGGAGCAACTTGCAATGAGGCGCTACAAGGTCCAGGAGGAATTCAAGACACGACAACTTCCAGAAGAACACGCAAAACAAGGGAGAGACACAATGAGGACCAGGTGCGAAGCATTAGGGCGCTAACGGAAATCAATGGAGAGATGATGCCAGGAGGCAAACACCACCGTCAAAATAAGTGAATACATAAATAAATGTAATGAATAAATGAAATAAATAAATAAATGTCAGCAATGACATACAGACTGTGCCAAAATGTTTCACATTGTGGGTGTGCTCATATTATTTTGTTATAGGTTGTATCGTTATCGAGATAGGAACAAGTAGAGACGGCCTCAGTCTCCATCTACCTGAGAGGAGTGTGTGAGGTTTGAGGACTGGCTGTTATTAGAAATTCACTGTCTTTCCAGGTGGTACCGTTGACCCTCAGAGGGCTTCAATCACGAGCCAGCAGCCCTGTGTTCTCCCATTACCAGCCTCTGAGTGAAGGTAACTGTTGAACCGCACTATTTTTTATTTTTTCACCACGATGCGCGCATGTCCTACAGCTACACGCGCAACAACAATCATCAAAAACGGATAAACTGATGACTTGGCTTGTACTGCAGTTCTGAGAAGTACCGCCACGTACCGCATTCTCCGGGCGAGTATCCACGTCCTGGAGGAAGACTCCTTCTTCCACACACACCCGCTGCCCCGCAGGCCTGCGCTCATTGCCCGAGGTGTGAAATTTTGACACGGCAGGCACCCTGAAGCGGTGAGAGAGTTGCAGATGAGTTGCAGAAATTTCCCCTGTCAATCTTCAGACCAGCTGCCAAATCGCTTCGCATAAGCAAAAAAAAAGGGACTTTGAGGAACATATCGGAGGGGGTTTTCATTAACTTTCCGCCTTTGAATGGAGGATGTGCAGAGGGGAGATGCGAGGTGAGGTAAACGGGCTCTGAAAGGAGCGGTGGAGTGCTTCTACCTCTGGCTACCAGCTGCCACATGACCCTGCTGAGGGGCAGCCTGGAGGCGAGGCACAATAGTTGGAGGAATTTCAATGCCGCTGGGTTTCACAGCCATCGTTAAAAAAAAAAAAAAAAGCCCCCCCACCACCACAAAAAAAAAAAAAAAAAGTAGAAGGGGTAAATAATGAGCCAGGGAGGGAGGAGAGAGGTCTGTGTGAAATATTTATCCGCCTCTCATGTTCCACTTCGTATTCCTCAGACTTCCGCTTCCCCCTCATTTTTAAGGCAGCTGTTCCAGCGCAGACGAAATGGAGACCTGATGAAATCCGCGCAGAGCTACAACCCAAATGCGCCTGTGATGTAACTCCTAAAGCACTAATGTTAAAGTGGAAAAGTGCTTCAGCTCCATTTTTACTGCCTTACTCAAACTGGGCAAGTCCGTTCAAGGAAGTTTTGCTTTGGCAATGAGTTTGACATCAAACCTCTGAGCTCCAGCCTCTTCTGTGCGCTTGTTAACGCAGGGAGAACGAAGCTGATGTTCCAAAATTTCCACCCAAATGGTTTAACCAACAGACGGGATCTCTGCTCACTCTGTATGAAAGCTTTCGTGAAGGTCAGACTTGAAATCTCACTAATGATCAGAACACCACCTAACGGATGGATGAGCTGTCTCATTTCCATTGATGGTGTGTACATCCACAACATAGAACGGACGAGTGGATCTTATACTCCCTTCAAACGACCTACCAGGTAGGAATGAAAGTCCAAACAGTTCATGACATGAGCGTTGGACACGTTGTCAGCCTTCATATCACAATATCCTCCAATGATGTGTATGCGTCAGCGATTGGCTGAGCTCAAACGAGCACTGACTTACAACCAACACAAGGCGAGGGATATTGCTAGGGCTAGAATTAGCTCTCACAGAAAACTAAAGTTCTCTTTGAGATTCCTGCTCTTGGGACACCTTCGAGGTCGTCACGGAGCCTGGACACCGCTGCGTCCTGATCACTGTACCTCTCCTGTTGCATATACGAAGAGACACTGGCTTAATGACTGCTGGCGTAACTCCTCCTTGTTGCTGTACTATCAACGAACTTCACGACCTGAATTCCCTTTGTGGTGTTCTCTTGCAGGAGGCGTCACGCACCAACAAACCTACAAACTAATGAACCAACGAAAAAGAGCCCTGGCTCCACTACAGGCGCTCCCAAACACCTAATAAATTGGAGAGTTGACCATGAGCAGACCCTGGGGAAATTTCAGGATATGAGGTTGCATTTTTCGCTCTCGTGCCTCTCCAAAATCAGCCGGCAAGTCATTATCTATGAACGAGACAAAGTTTGAGGATCATAACTTCAGGGTCTGGATTTATGAGGTATGCAAAGCCACACTCAAACACTAACACACACACGCACTCCGCTCCACTCGCATTCCCCCCCGCATCAGTCAGATTTTGCACCTCAGTGTTTGGCGCAGCTCCTGTAGCGACGTTTGACGCATGAATCTGTTTCGCACACACAACCATCCAATCAGTCAGAAATGAACGGGCCATTAACTCTTAATTAGTGTTTCAGAGAGCACGGACTGTGCATTCCTTTGCTTTTACAGCAACTTTGGCGTGCAATTTCATGGGCTAATTTTAGCATTGTCGATGTTTACCAAATGCAAACTGCGGCGTTAGCGCGGCCATCAAAAGCAATCAACACCAACTCGCTGCTCCGCAACAAAACAGTATAATTGGGATAATGAGTTCAGCGACGCGTCTGAGCAGACGTGAGAATGGCTGAGGCGAATAAACCCCAAAACATTCGCGGCTGTAGCGATGTAAAATGGGAAAAGTAATGTTTCCGTTTTGTTTACACGTTTGTAAAAGACTATTGAAAAGAAAGAGATGCCGTGTACACAAACAAAGAGGCATATACGCCCCTGACCTCTGAGAGCTCCACTGAATAAAGGTCAGTCGGGTAGATGTCGCCTCGCTGCCGCCCCGTGAGAGGAAACGCATCCAGGGACTACAGAAAGCTTCAGTGTCATAAACTCACATCTGAGGCTGTAACAATGGAGAGTGCAGACGCGAAAGCCAAACCTCAGTCGGGCACGGCTGAGCGCGCCTCGAGCTCCAACCTGTGTCGAGGCCGCGTGCCGCCATTTGTGTAAGTGCAGGCTGCCTCTCTGCTCAAAAAGGAAGACAAACATACGTATTTTTCACATATCCACTCGGATGGATCTCAGGACTTTATTGAGCAATAAAAAATATACACCAAGGAAAATACTGTTTTCCTTTATCCCATACTGTTGCGTTCCCCCAAATTCTCAAAAGCTGATTTACTGCGTCCAGACAAACAAGCCACAATCCAAAGGGACAAAATGGAAAACGGGGAGCTGCGAGTTCAGCGGTAGAAGTTTGGACAACTGGAACAGTTTGTTTATATCATTTCTTGTAAATGTGTAAAAGGGACTTCAGATAGATTTTGGTGTTCCGCAGGCCGGGGCGGTAGACTCGGTCGTCGCGTCTGAGTCTGCCTCTGTGTAGAGTTCTGCCAGTTTCTGGAACTCGGGTCCCCAGTCATCCAAGTAGGTGTAATCCTGCTCCGAGTGTGCCGCCATCGAGTCTAAAGGACTGACAGAGCCCGTGGGCGACCCCTGACCCTCGTAGGCGTAGGTCTGCAGGGAGTCGTACGGCGGCACGCTGGTGTCCATGTCGGCCTCCACAAGTCTCTGCTTAATGAACTCGTGCACGTCCAGTTCGTCCACCTCCAGCGAGGGGCTCCTGCGAAGGTCGCGGCGAAGGCCACAGCGTTGTCTCATGTCCGGGCGAACATCCCGTCGGAACTTGAGCTCCTCGGCGGCGGCGGGGTTGCGCAGGGCGATGATGTCGAAGGCCTCCGTGTCCTCCTCGCCTCCGCCTTCATCATCGTATGTGACCACGTTCTCGCGGATGTCCTCCTCAGAGATGATGAGGGGCTCCTTCTTGCTCCGCCGCAGTGTGATGAAGAGGACCACGATGGCTGTGTGGGAGGACAGAATGAGTGAGAATTAAGAATTCTGAAATATACTGCCACATGAATCTAATTTGAAACTCATTTGGAGCCATGATGCGTGAATTTGTCCAAAACTGCCAAAGCATGTCACGCACTGAGACCTGAACTAAATATATACAACAATATTACACCATTAACCAGGCTGTGTTACGTATTAGCTCAGCCTGGGGTTGAAGATGTCTGAGAAAAGTTCCAACCTCAGAGTGCGTCTGAGGTCGAAATCAAAGAATACAGAGATAAACAAAACAGCGGACTGGTATTAATTGCACAAGATGCGGATGCAGAGAATCCGGGACAAACCCACAATTATATCACGGATTAACCTTGTATAAGGACGATGTTGCTCATCTAACATTCAACCAAAGAAGTCTGATTCCTCAACAATAACACAGCCAACATGGGACCTGGGGTATCTAATCATCTATGTGCTAACGGTAAGCTAGCTCCCCAACGAAACTGCAGCAAGAAGCAGTCCTCTGTTTTGTTTATTTCTGTTTTCTTAGATTTAGACCTCAAACACATTCCAAGTTAGTTTGATACGCAGACAAAGCAAGCTCTGAGGGAGGAGTTAAACTTAAATTTATACAATAAGTGTGACACATGCAAAGCAATGGTGACAACTCGACAACCTTTCGAAAACCAATTACGATGATTGGCAAAGGCTGAGGGAAATCCCTCCAGCTGGTAAGGGAAACCCTACTCCTCTGCACGTGATTATTAAAACTATCTTCACGTTAGCAATAGCAATAAAAGCAGCACTTCCACAGGCTCGTTCTTGTATGAGGGATGAATAAGAAATCAGAGATAATTGGTTCGTCCAACTTTTCCATTGTGCTCCTTTGACTTAAAGTATCATTATAGATTCATGGTGCAGATTAAGTGAGACAGCTGTGACACTTCACACAATCTTCTTCATCCTTTTCAATTCTCACTTGACTCTCTGCTCACACCAAAAGAGGAAAAAAAAGAAAAGAGAAAATGAAACGTGACTTTAGCTGGAAATGCAGGCCGCCTGTGAGAGGCAGGGCCCAGACAGATGAGGAGAGAAGCGAGCGCTCGGCACAGCTGGATGCAGCTGCGGTGCTCCGCCACTTTTTATGCTAATACGATTCACAGCGTGTGTGCGCGTTGTTTGTTAATTCATAACTTCTGACAGATTAACACGTCGTGGCTCATAAACAGCTGAGCAAATGAACATCGGATGATTTTTATGCGCATATTTATCTGATCCGGCACTTAAATCGTCCGAGCGTCGGAGAGGTGTTAAATCAATAATATGCCGCGGCTGTCATTAGCGTTGGCTGCGATGACTCCGAACCAATGACAATACAAACATTATCATCTCTGAGATGCATTTAACCTCACATCCAGCCAACTGGCAACGCCGCGTGTGTGTGGGTGTGTGTGCGAGTGCATTCGTGCGAGTGAATTCATTTGCCAGCTTTAACCCCAGGGGTTATTTTTTTTTTTTGATCATAGAACGCAGAGTTCCTGTCAATTCTCGCAAATGTAACAGTTTTGAACTATTTGGAATCAGCACGTTACAGGTTAACTTCTATTTGTGGAGGGATTCATCCTGGCTGCTGCCTCTTCAAAGCCCCATGCAGGAACGAGTGGCCAGATGCCCGGGAAAATGGTGGGTTCTTTCAAACTGAAAGCGGCCTCTGTGATTTATTTAGAAAATAACAGCATGAGGAGATAATGATGGTGATGGTGACGGTCACACAGTGGCCCGTGTTACGGGTGTCTCCCTGGTGGAGATCATAGAGGGATGTGTTTGTGTGTGGGTGTGTGTCCAAACACGGGGGTGGATACAGACTGATTATCGTCACACTGCTGGTCTGGTTTAAAGGCTCGGGGTGTTAAACGTGCTGCCTCGCAGATTGGGTCAGCGCGCTGACGTATCCCCACCAGTTTCTTTGTGCTGCAGGACTTGTGATGCATCTGCATCAAATTGCTCCTGTGACTGATGAGACTTCCGACAGAATTGACGACAAACGTTGAGTGCAAATGTTTTCTTTTTTCTTCTTTTTTTCTTTGTTTTCAACGGCAAAATCAGACTGTGGATTCCTTATGCTGCGTTTATCAAGTCGACGTGCGTGCGTCAAACTCCCGCGGAGGCGTTTTGCCAGCGTGATCAAACGGAAAGGTTGGCACATGAAAAAAAAAACTAAACACTGAGAAAAAAACAAAGAAAACAGAAGCTTCACAGAGCAGCCCGATGAAAACACCTCCTCCACAATAACTCCTAGAATTTAAACATGGCGTCTGAGGATGCGGACGAACAACTCATCGCTACGAAACAAACAAAAAAGAGAAACCCTATAAAACCCAGACATGGTGGGTGGATTATCAATAGCATGGTTAGCATCTTATTGACACACAGGGAGGAGGATGAGGACAAATGGAACAGAGGGGGAGGAGGAAGAGGAGGAGGAGGAGGAAGAAGAGGAGGCAGCATTGGCAGTCTTCAGTTTCACTCCCACATTTAGTCAAGGTGACGGGTGTTGCTCACGTCAGACAAACTGTATTTGCCTCTAACGCAGATTGAAAGCCTGTTTGCTGTTTTGCCACTGCCTCTTAAATTTCCATCTATCCACCAAAAAAGGAGAAAACTAAATTGACACTGACTGACAGTGAATCGTACTGAAAACATACAAATAGGTAATTTCAAATGTGTGTATGATGAGATGTGAAAAGATCTTGTGTTTGGATGTTTGCTAGTTATGATTATGAATCTGTTGATGAATGGCAGTGAGTAAAATGTGTGTTGATGAGGGGGGGACAGCGCCTGGTGCTGAAAAGCCAGAGGCGAGCCAGGAGCAAAATATCAAATATAACACACATTTTCAATCAATCAAAGGCGCCTTAATCCAGCCCTCCAGCCTCCTTTGTGTCCCCCGCGCAAACACCAAACGTGAGGAAGCAGCTGGAAGTCTGTATTCAACGCAGATTGGAGCGTTTTTCGTGTAGAACTACACACAGGTAATGATGTAACGAGCAGTCACGTGGCGAACACACACCCCCGTTGTCTGCCTGTGATTAATCCGCAGCGAGGCCGTAAATACGCTCCCCTCTGCTCCACTGACGCCGCACCGCGAGTTTATGGGGGGTGAAAAACACGATCTGTCTGTCTGTCGGCACACCCGTGCTTAGCGGCCGAGTTATTTAAAGGAGACAATTACAAGACAGACACGTGCGAGGGATGCCGGGTCAATCGCGGCGCACGGCGGCGCTAAGTCCAGCCATTTTCTCCCCACCCGCCTTTCTTTCCACAGTTTCCTCCCTGTCTCACTTCCCTCCGCCGCCGACGCAATCCCGCGCCGGTGGCTTGGCTGCGCTCTCCTCTCCTCTCCCAAATACAATGAAGAAGAAAAATGACAGCTGCACCGCCGCGCTAATGCGCCTCCTCCTCTGCCTCGCTGCACCGTCTGCTCCTCGCCGCCGAGCAGTAATCGACCTGTATTTTAACTACAGCTTCTCTCCGCCGAGCGCATGGCGCCGAAACGCCTCCCTGATGGTCTGTTCAGGTCGTTACGTCCTCCAGGGCGAGGACAGGTAAGGTCTGGCTGTTCCTCAGCGCAGCGCCGAGACCGCCCAACTCCCCTCAGATGAGGCAAACCCGCAAAATCAAGAAGCCAAATCAAAACCAAACAAGCAAAAACTCAACATTTTCCTCAGCCTCCATTCGATACACCCTTTGATTAGCGCCTGTGTGCGTGTGTGTGTGTGTTCACCTCTGTGTGTGCTCGTTTAACATTGACTCTCTGCTCACACCCGCAGCTTCGATTTGGTCAATCGCGCGCTTGCAGCAGCGGTCGCATGTTACCGCTGCTGCGGCTAATCAATAGGATGGATCGGGCTGATTGATTGATAATTGGCTGCAGCTGCGGTAACACTAATGTAAGTGTGTGTGTGTGCGTCTATGTTTGTGCAACTACAGCATTAGCACCATTAAGAGAGAACCAGCACAACGCTGAGAGCTGACATGTTTCTGCTTGTGGATAGATATGATGTTATTGCAATGTAGCCGATCCTTTCAAATCAAAAGCCCAAACTTTCTGTGGATCAAAATGCTCTGTTTTGGTTCTCCAAGATCGATGTTTCCCAACCTTGTTTTAGCTGCATCACATATTGACATTGAAAATAATTCCACTAGTGTTCCGCAGAGCACCAGTTGGGAAACACTGTCCAACATATTACATTGAGAGAAGAGCATGACTGTTGTAGACCATTTGTACTGCGTCACACACACACAGACACACACTCACACACACACTCGCATACATACATAGGCCTTTTGTTCCTCACCGCCGCTGTGGCTTGGGGGGGAGACGAGCCGCATGAATATGCGTGACCTTCATCCGCTGGCGTGCCCAGACAATCGGGGGCGAGCGGCGATGTTCTGCGCCTCTATCTAACGTGCGGCGCTGCAGCACATGTCTGCTTCCCCTCGGCCCTCGTCAGGTTTCTGGCTCCGCACGTCTTCCCCCGATATCTGTCAAGCGGCGGCGTGAAGCGTGACGGCGGGGTGCTTGAGGTGCTCCATGTCCCGCAGGACGACGGGACTCGTCTCCGACCTCTGATTATTTAGAAGGCCGACTGTCCGCCGTCACCATTACAACAGACAAGACGGGTGAAAATGCATGTTTACGCATAATCACTTGTTGTGACTAGCCCAGTGGTTGCTATAGCAACACCACACACACACACACACACACACACAGATTTGCCGATTGCGGGGTTGAGGAAGGAGAGGGAGAGGGAAGGAGACGACACTTTTCTTTCTTTTTCTAGAAAACCAGCGAAGCGGAAGTTACGCCAGGCATGTTTGTGGAGGTGTGTTTGGCACCCGTGATGCAGATGACGTCCATCACACACAAGATGAAGGAGCGCTCTGTGTGAGTGTGTGTGTGAGTGAGTGAGTGAGTGAGTGAGTGAGTGAGTGAGGGGGCGGGGGTGGGGGTGGATGTGTGCGCAATTGTGTGTGCGCGGCGTGTTGTTTGCTGTCACTGCATTTCTCCACGCTTGTCTTTCGCTCCTCTCGTCATGTCAGACACGTGCGGGATTGTGAGCGATGGAGGAAACGGGCGCAGACTGTAAAGTGTGCGTTTGGCTCAGTGCGCACACACATGCGCACACACACACACACACACACACACACACACACAGGTTGGTTCAGATCTGGACACACACTTTTCCGTGACCGACCTTCTATCTGACTCTGCTGGGGTCTCGACGGATTTTGCTTCCCAGACAAATCACACTTTGGTCGAAAGCCTGGATATTCTCTGACAGTTTTGTTCGCAATGTATCGCTTGATCAGGCAGACACAAACACAAACTCCATATCGTGTGTGTAAAAACACACGCTGAGCATTTCACTTGTCAATGTTGTGTAACTCAGGAAAAACTAACTTTTATTTTTGGGGACTTTAACAGGCTACTTTTACACCTTGGGGGCAACCAAAATGCTCAAGTCTGTATGTATGCCGGTGTGTGTGTGTTTAAAGCATCTCCCGGTCTCTCACACACTCCTCCGACCTTTGATCCTGGATTCTTCCGCTACTGTCACCGAGAGGGGAGTAAACTTGGCGTGGGAAAGGGAGGAGGACCCCAATGCAGGAGAAGACATGCTGAGAAAAACAACTAACAAACCTTACAAAGGAGAACACAAATTCCTAACACAGAACGCGCGGGCGATAGAAAAGTGAAGGACTATAAACAAAAGCAAGACGCAAAAGCTCAGAACACCGAAGCTAGAACCCAAGCAGGGTTAAAACTGCCATAAGGTAAAACGCAGAGAGGAAAAATAGATAAATAGACGGACAGGGCAAAAGGCTAAATCTCGAGAAGGGAGCAGATGTGAAACACAGAGAAATCGGGGAACACTAGGCAACATCCAGATAAACACGAGTGAAAACCAGGAGAGAGAAACAACAAACAATGAATGGGAGCTACGAGAGATAAAATGAGGCAAGGGGCTGCGTTGAAACGGGTTGACGAGGGGTAAATGAGGAGCAGGTGAAAGACATGAGGGCGGGGACGGTAATCAACAATCAGGAAGACACACTCCAGAATAAAAGTGTAGACACGGGACAGGAAGCACTCCTCATCCGCTTCCTCCTCCTTCTCTCCCTCCCTCCTAATCCTCATCCATACCGAACACTCTCCCCGCCTCCCCTCCTCCACTCCTCCTTACCCAGCAGAATGACGATACACAACAGGATGGCGATCAGGGCGCCCGTGCTGAGCCCGGCCGACGACAAGAAGGCCTCTCCCTGGCAGGTCCGGATCCGCCCGTGGCGCTGGCAGGGGCAGACCTTCAGCGTGAGGGTGCTGGTGCCGCTCAGCGAGGGTTCGCCGCCGTCCCACACCACCACCGCAAGCTGGTAGAGCTCCTGGGTCAGGTGGTTGAAGCGGCGGCGGCGGGCGATGATGCTGGCCGTGCTGTCTGCAACGGGAGGAGGAGGAGGCGTGTCACTATTACTGCAAAATGGTCAAAGTAAAGGAATACCTACGCGGAGCTGCATTTTGTCACGATGGGAGCTCACACCGGGGAGCGGTGCGGGGGATCCTCGCACAGTGGGGGGTTAATCATCTATTTATTCAAATATTACAGACATTTGTGTGTACATGTGCATTCCATAATAATATGAAGTAAACAATATTGTATGTGATGGAGGAGGATTCACATGAAAATATAAACATCTAGCAATGAAATATCATAGTGCTTTAAGTAATGCGGATGGTTTTCTACACTCGATAATGAAGAAAAATGTCCTCTGCTCACATGCAACTAAAGTGGAGGAGGAGGGAGCGCGCGCGAGAAAGAAAGACACGAAGACAGAGAGAGGGAGCGAGAGTCAAAGCGCTCCTTTTATTTATCAACAACCTTACTCCGTCAATAAAGCCGAAGACGCTTCGTCGAGCGAGCGCCGCCGCTGATTGAGGTTAAGAAGTGGAGGCTGAGGACAGACACGTCTTTCCGCGCGTGTACTTGGAATGCATGCGTTTCTGGGGGGGAGCATTCAGTGCGAGGCGGCGCTGTCCTTGGCCTCCAGAGAGCGAGAGAGAGAGCGTGTCGGCGGCGACGTCGCTCGGAGGGGCGAGGGTGAAAAGACTGAAAAAAGCCAACAGGGTAGCGAAAAAGACGACGGCAGCGCCGCCGCCACGGCAACACGCACAGATGTGCGGCGACGTTGTCATTCTGTGGGTCTGCGTCTGCGGCATGTGAACCTTCACCCTCTGAGGTTAGCTGCCTCTTCAGTTCCCTTTCAGTAAAACAAGAAATTGATGCAAGTGAATAAAAACTAAGAATTTTCTAATGCGAACAGAATGGAGCATCTCGGGGTTTGAATGGCTCCAAACAACAAAAGAACTACAACAGCGTCTCTTCTCTACATTAATAAGTGCAAACACACACACACACACACACACACACACCAGATGAGCAGCGTGGTAGCGACATGAAAACAACCCACTGGGTTTGGTCACACACCCAGTTAAAGGGAGGTAACAGAGGGAGGTAGCAGAGGCAGCGACAACAAAGCAGCAGTACAATAAAAAAGCCTGTCGTGGTAAACAGGTCACAGGCCCGAGCTGCCGCTCCACTTCCTGTCTGGTGTTTTAGGAGGTGTGAGACGCTGGCGGTGTGTGCGATGACGCACGAAGAGCGGGGCAGAGAGCGTGGCGTCCGTTTGAAACGCTCTGACTTATTTCCGTGGCGAAAGCCGCTACCACGCGCTCGACAGACTCTGGCCTTTATTGTGCCACACTCGCCGAGCTGGGTTGCAAATGGGTGCGTGCGAGTGTCACACACACACACACACATATACACACACACGCACGCACTTTATGCAGTGCCCTGAAGGAGCCATTGCAGTGGTGCAGGCGCCTTGCTCAGAGGGAGTACACGTCAATTATGCAGCGCTAATTTCACATTAAAGCGCCCTGATATGGAGAAGGAGAGAGAGAGAGGGGAAGAGAGAGAGAGAAAAGGAGAGAGAGAGAGAGAGAGAGAAGGTGAGGGACAGGTAGAATTGAGGGAGAACGAGAGACGCAATACAAGAGGAAGAGTGAGGGAGAGGAAGTGGAGAAATGAAATGGGGAGAGAGAGAGAGAGTGAGGAACAGGGAGAAATAAGGGAGAGCGAGAGAGGCAGAGCGAGAGAAGAGGGGAAGTGACATGGAGAGAGAGAGAGACAGAGAGGGGGAGAAATGAGGGAGAGCGAGAGACGCAATGTGAGAGTCAGAGCGAGGAAAACGTGGGAAGGTGAAATGGGGAGAGGGAGAGAGACAGAGAGAGAGAGAGGGAGGGTGAAAAACAAAATGAACGAGACAGACGGCACAGACAGTCTGAGAAAGAGAGCGAGTGGCTGGGTTGAGGGAGACAGGGAGGCGTGCTGAGCACCACAGTGAGGCTATTCTGAAGTAAAATCCGTGCTTGAGTAGCAGCCGCTCCGAGAAAAAATGCCAACGCTAACGATCGCAGCGACAAGAAAAACAGCAATCAGACGATCGAGGGGACTTCAAGGTGCAGGGAGCAGGAGGGAGAGGTGAAGAATAAAATCAGGACGTGATCAATGCGGTGTAGCGCAAGTGCCGCGCGTGTGCGAGTGTTTGTGGTGTGTGATGTGTTTGGTGTTTGTTTACAAAGCTGTGAACAGGGACATTAGCCGAGTCGTTACAGGTTTGTTTTAGTACTGAGTGTGTGTCTGATGACAATCCACACCCCCTGGAGACCCACCATGGATGCACACACACGTACAGCGAGAGAGAGAGAGGGGGAGGTGGGGTGAGGGAGAGAGAGAGAGAGAGAGAGAGGGAGAGAAAGGAGGGGAAGATATTAACACCTAACACCTTTTGTTCCTACAGTTTCTAAAATAATGCAACAATTTACAGGTGTGCAGCGACATTTTGGGGATAATGAGAGGATTACACCCCAATCACACACGCACACGCACACACACACACACACACACACACAGAGTCAAGTGCTGGTGGCAAAGGAAGAGAGCTTGGCTGCCTCTCACGTGGACACGTTTTCAACCACGTGGCCGCCATCTTGAACCAGCCAAGCCGATCGCGCGCAGTCGCGAAGTGGCGTCCGTAACCCACCGTCCGCGACCCGTCCGTCGCTACCGTTATCGTTACTCATCACCCGCCTCTTCTCCACTCTGAGCACGTACGCCGCCTAATCTCATTGTTTCGCCGTAATAACGAATATCGACTGGGCGCCGTCCATGTCCATCACCGTGCCGACCAGCTGGAGCCAAAACATGGGGAAGAGCTAATGGGACGTCGGCCACGCCGTCACACACTACACTACACACACTTGACATTCACCTCACACGTCTGCCCGTGTGTGTGTGTACGCGCGTGTGTGTGAGAGAGGGAATGTGTGTGTGTGCTGCTTATACTAGTCAGTGTAGAATTTCTCCCCAGCTTCGGCTACAAAACGCCTCGCACTCTGGGCAGATGTCACTATTTATAGAGTGTCATCGTATATACCTGCAGAGTGCAGTACACACACACACACAAACACACACGCACACTAAGCAGTAGGTCTATCTAGGCTCCTTTGCTGTCCAAGAACCAGACATACCAGACTCAGCTTCCTGTTCAGTATTTAATTACACACTGAGTCTGTATTTACTCTCTTTCAAAAACACACACGCATACACGCACGCACGCACACACACACACACACACACACATATTAATAGCATTCTTGCACAGTCATTACTGTGCCTAAATGAAAATCTAAACAGAGCTGACATGACCGAATACGGCTGATGTACACATGGACTCCTATGGACTCGTAGGACGAAGGACTCTCTGGACTCACATGTGATATTTGTTTTGTTTGCATCGTGGCAAATATATTCCTCCAGAACCAGCCCATCCATCACTCAAAAAAAAAACCTGTTAGACAACGATACTCTCGGCCAAGATCAAACTAACCGGCCTGGGCCCATCGGCTGATGGCACCGACGTTGCCATGGCACCACAAATGACACAAAATGACTTTGAATATTGATGAAAGGCTACGCGTCAGATGGGAAAATAATTTGGAGTGGAAATAATAGGGCTTTCAGGTGGAAGCCCTAAATCCATCTGTAAACAACATCTGAGCACAACATTCACCAATCCATCCATCCATCCATCCATTCATCTGTTTGTCCATCCATCATCGACTATATCTGCCTCTCTATTTATTTCTTAATCTATCTCTCAATTACTCAATACGGCCATGCATCATCACTTTGTTAGAGCTCTTCCACTCACCCACCTGCCTCTTCCTTGTATTTTTTGCTTATTCTCAGCCTTCACATGTTTTTCACTGCTGTCTCTCCCCTGTCGTTAACTTTCCCTTACCTTTAATTCCTGGCGATCGAGTGAGTATGCAAACCTGTTGCCGCTGAGCCTTCAACTTGCAGAGAAAGAGCAGGTGAGACTCCAATGAGGTATGTGCTAATTGAACATCCAGTGATGTGAAGTCCTCCCGCCCTCTGATGAGGTGCAACACAGTATTAGCGCAAGCTAGAAACTGTCAGCCTTGGAGATCAGCTGATCTACGCAAGGGGACTGGCTACTTCGAAGATTGCCGACTTCATTTAATTGGGTTTTTAAAGGTAAATGTCAACGCAACGTGACAGTTAGCGAGATCAAAGCGGCACTCCATTTCCCCCACCACTGTCGAGGCGGCACGGCGGAGTGAAAACTATTTAAAGGGCATTTAACCAAATGGGTTCATCGCAGAGTGCTTTCATGGTGCGCTAGTGGGTGAGTAACGCCTCTTAAAATGCCCGCCGAGGTCTGCCTGCATTTATGGATCCAAGGGCACCTGAGCGACAAGCAGGTGTGCCAAAGCACAAACTTTCAAGCAGGGAGGAGCCTGGCTCAACTGAGTGCCGTAATATCGTATGGAAGGTTCAGGGTCAAAGGAGCCAGGATGATGAGTTGGGATCTCATCTTTTGGAGGATTTAACGCTGACGCCATCGTCCTCTTCATGACGTCAATCCCCCCCAAAAAAGCAACGCAACACTTGAGCACGGCCAACGCCGGGACACGCGAGAGAGCCGAGCCTGCTCTAGACCGAGTGAAGCTGAGACGCCGCCAGAGGAAGAGGAGGAGACGGAGGTCAAGTGGGAGAGGAGCTGCGAGAGCGACGAGGAGGGATCCTCACCGAGGGAACTGACGCCACCTGTCTGCTAGCACTCAAAGGTAGCAGCTCAACTCCAGTGTGAAGAGTATCCTGCCCCGACAGCGGCGGGACAGCCATTTAAACTGCGCATTCTGATGGCCGCACGGCTCCCGATTCAACAAAAACACAGAAATCCTACTGTCACGCAGGACGTGCCCGTGCGTGTGTGTGTGTGTATGGTGTTGATCAAAGTGGTAGAGCTGCTTTGCTGCCTTTAACAACATCAACGTGTTGTTATGAATATATTTACGCACTCTGGAGATTGAGTTTATGCTTCGCTAACGACCTCCGGCACGACCTCCGGCACGACCCCCGGCACGACCTCCGACACTTCAACGACACAACAATGACCTCGGTACCTCCACGAACACTATGTAAACAATCTCCACAGAATGCGGGAATGAAGATACCAGACTAATTTTCAAACTGGCGTCGATATAGCTGCGCGCAGCTCCTGTTTGCCTTCATCACTGTGTGTGTTGTGTTGTCTGCGAGCAGCTCCAGCCGACAAACGGATGAAAGCACCACTCCATATTTGTGTAATGATGTAATGAGCCCGTTCCAGATAAACACGGAGACAAACACCCTGTGGGTTGTCACACAGCAGGGGCTTAAGTCCCACAAACAAAGGAGCCATTCCAAACAAAGTGCCCGAAATAATGGCGATTAATGCCTCAAAGAAGCCGCCTTCCTCGCTCCAGCGGTGATTGGGAGCCATCCTTGCTCCTTTGACTGGAAATAAACTTCTTGACAGAGTCTCAGCTTGTTGGCAGGAAACACGGCAGCGCTTCCTTGATGTGTCTGGTGGCAGTATGAAATAGACACATTTATTCCTCATTTCACGTTGCCACAAATTATTCAATCAACAGCAACATAGCGGTAAGTTACTGCGGAGGAGAGGCGAGGTGACAGCAAACAGCTCTCCACTGATTCACCTAATCATCACTTTCAGACATAATTCACACTGAGGTGATTGTAACCATACGCTACGTCCGCTCATCACCTGGGCCAGTGTCACAATAGCAAAAATGGCAGCATGGGAAGACTCAAAATGTCTCCACCAGGACCTTCCCTCCACCTCCTCCTCCCTCCCCCCGTCCTGAGTAGATTATAAAGGCAAAGCTATCGAGCACTTCTCAAAGAAATCGACAAAGGAGACGAGAGTACAGCGCAGGAAAGATGAGACCTTCAGCAACCTGATCTGGGTGACAAGAAGAGGATTGATTAGTCGCAGCTTCAGGAGACAAACAAGCACAGCAGGACACAAACAAAACACTCAGCCAAGGACCCATTCAGTCCGACTGGGACTCGATTTGTTTTTCTGCAACCGTGTCGATAAAATACTTTTTTGAATACATGAGAAGTGTCTCATCTTCCCTTTTATCCACACAGTGGCGCCACCTGGACTTGAGGCTGGACAGTGGCTGACTTGCAACATATCCCCTAATACCGTGTATCCACTTGCACACTGTGACCCACAGTGTGAGTATTTACTGGTTCATCACATGAAACGGCGGAATTCACAAAAATCCATTCGGAAAGTAGCAATTCAACTGTGTCGCGGGGAAAGACCGAGATCGATAATAATCAATGTTTGCCCTCCGTCCGCACCCTCGACCTCAGGCATGTCTCGCTGGGGTGACAGTGCTCAACAGACTGTTACGGCATTTTACGAGCTCTCGCAAGGACGTCTGACCGCGGCGTAAACACTGATTTTCAAATTCTGTTTCCATTACAGTTGTAGAAATTAAATCTTTATCGACTCGCCACATCATTTTCCGTTACATGTTTTCCAATTTGCGGAAGTTCAGCAGAGTCAACGCAACCCCGGCGGCTGGGTGACCCCAGATCGGCAGGCACGTCGCAACCAAATGGACAACGTGGCTCTCCGTTGGTGGCGGCACTGGACCAGAGGCTAAACAGACTCTGGTCTCTTGTTGTGGTATTGATTTTTTGCGAACCCTCTTCCGCCCTCCGTCTCAGCTTTTACAGCTCTCTGCCGCCGAGATTCATCAGGAGTGCCGTGAACTCCTGTCCTCCATTGGGCATCGGTGAGATCTTCTGTCCGTGAGATTTAAAAGCCCTGTGATTGCGGACCAACCTAGGGCAAGGTATTCACCTAGGAGTGAGATGGTTGCCATGGTAACAACCAACCTTAAATCAGCACCGGCTCAAAATCAAACACTCCGAGTGGAAGCTTAGAACGAGGGGAGTGGGGAGAGGCGAGCGAGTAATCCATAGGACAACGCTGCTGGAAATCACACCGAACCTCTGTTCTGTGCCGTGCTCGACCCCCGCCGGGCCTCGGAGGTCCTGCGGGTCGCTTCTCGCACAATTCCATCAAATTCTCTGAGGTGCGAGGAGCTCTGCAGACCTTATTGCGTTTCAGAGGCCCCCCCGGCAGGCAGAGCGAGGAGCCAAGCTCATAAGGAATGCAAACAAACATATCGATCGGGCTAATTACCTTCATTGTCCTTCAGGGTGAAATTGGGATTAACTGGTAACTCGCTGGGAAGAGCAAACGAGAAACGCTGTCCATTGGCAAAGTCGTCCTTATCCACCGCCGCAATGGTCTGGATCACCTGTTTTGTGGAGAGGGTTGGAGGGGGGAGTGGGGGATAAAACAGCCAATAAATCAACACCTGTGACCACATAATTAGCAGCTGCAGCCTCCAAGATCATTTTCTGTTCGTGGGCTGTGAGTGAACTCATTAGTTTCAGGTTCCACATAGCAATCCAGGAAATCCTTAAGTACCATGGAAAGATAAATCTCCATTCTAGTTACTTTTCATATTCTGCACTCAATTTTTAGAACAAAAAAATACATATCAGTTTTTTTACTGAAATATCTGATAAATGTTTCCAAGGAAAAAAAATTTTTTTTTTCTTTTTTCCCTTGACTGATAATGGGTAAATGTCGGTTAGAAATTTTGTTACGGTACTTTGTTGCCTTCTGTCAAAGTAAAACCTATAAAGTGTGAATTTTTTCACACATTGTTGACCCCTCTTTTCCCATCAAGCCAATTAGCCTCTCCTCTCTGCTACGTGCTAACACTCCTTTAGAACCCCGTCACCCCGTCCTGTGCGAGTTGCTGCAAGACCAAGTTGTACACTTCTGTGTGTATCCACAGCGCCCCCTGTGGCTGGATAATTATTTCTCTGTACATCAAGATAGACTTCTTCTGTACATTATTCTCAAACTACCATCTTTGTTGAGACTTCGAGCAGCTCTGAGTTCATTTGGGGGTGAATTTCCCCCCCTGTAGGCGGCTTGTGGCTCCAGCCATGAGAGAGCTGCGTTGATGCCAGATTGGTGCAGGAATCAAACACACCCTTCGCCAATTTTGTCAGCTCGTTACACCTAATTGGCGGAAGAGACGAGGAGATGTGGCCGTGACGGAACGTGACCTCAGAGCTGATGCCACTCTCTTTTTTTAGCTCTATGAGTGAGTGTGTGGGTGTGAGCTGCTCTGTTCCTGAGATATTTGCAGACGCAGCCGTCAGCGCTCCAGACACATCATATTTGCACGTGTGTGCATATGTGACTAATATTCAAATACTGCAACAGTGATCGTGTTTACGGACTAACGGCTGCTATGGTTGGCCTTTCGATGCGCACCAGACGTGTCTGGTTTCACACAAGATGTTCAGTTATTGATTTGAGTTTGTTTTTGTGTTTCTTGTGTTTTTAGCCCCCCTCTGTGCTCCGCAGCTGGCTGTCGAGACGGTGCCACTCTGCGGATGGCCTGCAACCTGAATGTCCCCCTCATGACCCCGCCCTTTATACAGTCTGGCTGTGGTTTCAACACAAATATCCTTCCAAAGCTTGAATGTTACCCAGTAGACCCAGATTATGAGGTCTTGGAAAAATCAGAGGTGGTTATTTGGTTCAAAGGCACAACAAAACTAATAACAATATACCTTTTGTGTCTCACGCCTGAGCTTGGCATGTCTTTTTCTCACCTTCACTTTCACTCACATATAGAAGAACACCCATACAGAAGAATGTTCCACCCAAATGAAGTGTCACAAACACTGCATAGATTTAAGGCTGTCGTTACCTCACCGTAACAGATGGAATGTGTATGTCTGGCACATTATGCTCCCCGACACCCGCAAGTATTCACACTGAAGCTGCTGTATGTGTCCCCCAGGCCAAACAGCTGTGGGATTATCATAAAGGCCCAAATGTTATTGAAGAGCTGCCATGACCACAACCTGCTGCTAAGCCATGTTATAGGTTGAAATGATATGCCACCGTCGGTCTGGCTATCGCATTTCGGCAAATGGCGGCCAGATTTTGATAGATCGCGCCAACCAAATGTGCATTCAAAGGCCTTTCTTGCATTGGTTTCCCCACCATGACCAATCCAATCCAAGCATGAAGTCGTCCAAGCTGGCAGTGGGTGACAGGAAATATCAGTCCCACGCAGCAGCGGACTGCTGCAATGTTTCTCTTGAATCTTAAAATCTGAACGTACCATTTTCGCAAATTGGACTTCGACTTTATCTACTGCAGGCGTTTCACACCTATGTCGAAATTTGTGCGCACGCGCTGTCTTGCTTTTCGCTTTGTGTCATATCTGGGAGCCCTCTTAATTCAAGCGAATCAAAGGCTGCTGACAGCAAATTGGAGGCAGCGCCTGGATGTGTGGCCGCCGCGCTTTGCTGCCGAGATACGGAGCTTGAATGAGAGATGATTAAGCTGCTCTGTCTTATTGCTTTTAGTCCTTCAGCCAGCAAGCCAAAGTGCTGAATGGTTAGAAAGCTGCAGAGAAGCGAGGGGGTGGGCAGTGTATGTGTGTGTGTGTGTGTGTATGTGTGTGTGGTGCAACATGTAGCTCGCACTGCACTCTTAAGCCTGTGTGGATGGGAGCGAGAGAGAGAGAGAGAGAGAGATGGAGAGGAGGATTCTGGGAAGTGAATTTAGCCGCTCACCTGTCCTGGCTTGGAACTCTCGCACACGATGACCTCGTCCTCTGTTGCTATTTCTGGCGGGTTGTCGTTCACATCTAAGACCTGGACAGTTACCGGTACATGACCCAGAAGGCTCGGGCTGTCTGGAAAGAGAAACAACACACCACACACGTGTCAAACGCCCGTATCAACACAGAGGCACCCCCACGCTGCAAATGTGTCTGTGATCCCTCAGTGTTTGTGTTCTGGTTCCGATTGAAGCATTAAACTTCCCGGTTTCATCCTGAATATCTATCACGTTTTTCATCTCTGCTGTGCTGCAGCAGAAACTCACGAGCACTGCAATGTGTCTCTGATCTAAATCCAGCCCCTACATCTCACTTAGACGTGATTTGCATGGCACAAATATGTTTCCCAGCATACACCGAAGATCTCGCTCTCTCCTATGTTATCACTTCGAGCAAAGGTGAAACAAGACGAGAAAGGAATAATCCTCATTGACAGAAACACGTTCAAACCAATTGAGAAGATAATCAAGTCATAAAGATGACTTTTAGATGTACTCAATGAGTGTTGGGGGAGATCAACTACATTAGCAGCTGTTTGGTAGTCTGGTCCAGGCGTGAGATCGGTGATGGGGACACGTGTGCGCGCGCGCCCGTGTGTGTGTACGTGAAATCATGCCACGCACGAATCACGCCTCCACCGTCTTTGAATTTGTGCTGATGAAGCGAGATAACGATCCCGTTCCCCGGTCCTGGTTTTCCTCGACAACAACAAAGCCGGCGGCGCTCACATGAGGACGGAGGGCGTGATAAATATGGGTCGTATTTCTGATAAGGCTCCATGTCCTGGCAGGATTATGACCAGCGTCTCATGAGAGGGAAATCATCTTCCTCCATATTTGCGAGATAAGGAGAACATTGAGGCTGTCCTTCCTTCAGAGCGTGTCCTACATGCCTTTGACACGTCTGGGCCGTAAAATGCCACATGAATTTTGCTGAATATTGTTAAGGTGCCCTTGAGCAATGCTGTTAACCCCTTCCCCCACCCGCCCAGGGGCGGAGACGCCGTGAGCACGCAGGTTTTAGCAGGTGCACGACTGGGCTAGCGAACGGTGCTGGAGAAGGAGCCCGCTCACTCAGCAGAACCCGCCATTATAAATATACTGTAGTCCCTCGTACGCAGACACACAAAGCAGGTGTGCCTGTGTATCTTTGTGTTGTGCATCTCTGTTTATGTGTATCCATGCTCTTGTTTCCCACAAAGTTGCAGACTTTGTCTGCACCTTGACCAGTGAATTATACTTAAATATAAAATATGTCAAGCAGAGCTAAATGACATTTGTGAAGACACAAAAAAGAGAAAAAAAAGAAAATGGTACAGATGGTTAGCATATATAAGTAAAGACATAATTAAAATGTGTAGACTACATACTTATGATGTGTATCCTGTGTTTGTGTCTACTTGTAGTTTTATTTGAGGATGAAATCATTATATGTACTGTAGCAAAGGTACTCTCTTTAAAGAACGAATTAAAACAGACCCTGTGGTTGATTTTTGGTGCGCTTTGGTGGAGTTTCTGGCCACCTGGTTAATGAAAAACCACGAAATGATCCCACTTAAATTCACGCTTCTTCACATATTCGCACTGTCACCTGTGTGGTCATTAGCAGGTCTTACAAGTCTGTCCTTGTCCATTTGGAGGAGCAAAAATTCGTGCTAGGGTGTCCTGAGGGAGCGTTTTTGAAATGTAGCCCTAACCTTGAGCCCCGAGGTATGAGGTGGGGGAACGAGGGACGGGCGGAGGGGGTGGGGGGTTTCATGCTGGATGGAGATTAGCATGCGTCGCCTCATTGCCACCATGAGATTTGCCTAATTGTGCTTATAAATCAGCAGTTTCCTGCTAGCACTTGCTGAAGTTAGCAAGGCCCAGAGCTGATTGAATTAATGGTCAACATGGCGGTGAAAAAAAAGAAAAAACACAAGAGGACAGTGAAACAATTGGGACTAATTTGATTTGGGAGTTAATTACATGGAAAATACACTCTTACCTTGTTTGAATTCATTGTTATCAGTATGTTAATCATTGTCTTCATCAGAGTTTCCTCTAATATCTGATGTTAATTTCTGTGTTTGTTCACCTGGAATTGAATTCCCATTAGCACTCAGGTGTCTGCTAATGACATGGGACTACGTGCCTGTGAGTGTGTGTCTTTGATTCTTTGTGGAGTGCGTGCGTGAAAGCTCACAGTGCAGAAACACTCTAGTCTTGTTTATATCTGGTCTCAACGTGCATACACTACTAACGGAGGAGGAGAGAGGCGAAGAAAAAGGAAAAGGAGAAGCCAGTGTTCGTATTTACACCCTCCGTTCGCAGTCGTTGTTCAGACTTGTTAGTGTGAGCTGGAGTCCGACATCCCGCCGCGGTGTGAAGATATTAAGGAGCTTTGAGCAAAAAGTCCTCGCCGGCTGCCTGATGTATGACTGCACAGCGTAGATAACAGGAAATGGAGCACCGCGAATCCATACCGCCACCCGCCCGGCTTTTTTTTATAGAACCTTCCCTGTTGCTGATATTGATCAAGGGTGCCGCATTACTCACTCAGAATTTAAGCGTGGATTTTAAAAACTGAAACTTTACAACCCGCCTTGGCGTGTTTCGTTATTGCTCGGAGCCTTTAATTCTCCCCGTCCTTTGGATTCTAGCACGCGGGAAGCGCATAAACGTTTGCATTTAATGCAAGGCGACGTGTGCTGCTACATTTGAGGTACTCATACGACTACATACTGTCCGACCAACGCTAAATAACAATGCATGCGCACATTCATCCAGGAAGATAAAACACTGCAAAAAAATAACAATCAAACTAAAAAAATATCAACAAAACGTGGTAAACACAAGCAGATGTAGTGGAATTGGTGACCTTAAGCACAGATGTTGCAAAAGCAGGAATGCAATGATGATGTCTGCCATGAATAGAAACATGTTAGCATACGAAACCGCAGCAGCTAATCCAGGCCACAACACCAGAGGTTCTGTTTCGTGGCCTAGCTAGAGGTAGGAAACACGCTGTACTCCAACTTTTACCCCAGATGTCTCAGTGGCTTGCCTGATTTTGTGCAAGAGAGATGCTGTTTATTAGTCAGGGGACAAAGTGAAGACAAATTTACTTGTGGCTCCTGTGCGTTCACTATGCTGCTTCGTTTACATTTTATTAATCGGCAAAAGAAAAGGAAATCTCCAGAGTGGATTTGTCCTGTCCCATTAAGAGCGCCGGGCTTCAACCCAAGGCGGCACCCACGGGAGCGATTCAAGTGGGCGCCATTATTTATGTGCCAAAAACCATGGGGAGGGATAACGATGAGAGATGAATAAACAATCCGAAGGAGGCTAAAGCCGGAGCTGGGTACCTACCAACCTCCGAGGCCATCACAGTGATGTTGTGCCAGGGCGTCTCCTCCCTGTCCAGAGGCTGCGTCGTTCGGATGACTCCGCTGTCCTCGTCGATCCGGAAGAGGGTGATACCGTCCTCTTTGCTGTCCAAGAAGTACCTGTCAGAGACAGGCAGAGAACGCTCACGTCTTTTGGAGTTAAAAAAATGCCACGCAAGGAGCTAGCGAGAGCTGAAGCAAGGTGGAGACGGCGGTGGCAGTGTGTACGTTGTCGGGACAAACGGTGACCACAAAGTCACAGATTAGATTCCTGCTTGAGTCAGCACATACTACAGCCAACCTGTCAAAGTGCCCTTGGGCCTGGATATCAGCCTCCAGCTGCTCCGTGCTGAACATTACAGACACAGGACATCCTAGAGAAGGAGCGTAGGACCTGGAAGGCAGACTCTGCGATTTCTCTTACTTCATGCCGATTAGGTGTTCAAATGAAACCAGCAAATCTGAAGTCGGAAATGCTTTCACAGATGCGTATAATCATTGTCCCATTTAGTACCACTACTTCATATTTAGTGTCTGAAAGCAAAAACTGACATTTGCCTAATTACTATCATCAGTTTGGAGTTGGGTTTTATTTCCATTTAGACACATTTTGCCAATTTTCTGCTTCAATTAAAGCAGAACAAAAACAACTGTAAAAAAGGGGGGGACCAGACATTGGAGTAGACTTTTCCCTTTAACTGCTTCGCATCGACACAAATGTACATAAATATACATGAATTTACACCCATTTCATCAAAACAACTGCACGTTTCGGGTACAAAATGTTGATACGGAAGCGCACTTTTCGAGTTTGTCGCACAGGAGGTGAAGCATTCCGAGTAATAACACACGCGTACGCTCAGACATAGCTCCCAGGAATGAGAGAAAAATGTACCTCTTAATAGTTTAATTTTGCCTTTCATGCTGCGTTCCTCCCCCCTGAGCTTTCGATAAAGTGGCGACAGTTACACTTGACACACTTTAAGTGTTTTCTCCCATAACCTCGATCACGTTGTTAAACCGGCGCATTGATGAAATGTCACCGCGGTTTGTTTGACAGCTGAGCACGAGGAGCACGTTGGTCTGCACGAAAAAGAAGGATTGCGACAATAGAGACGAAAGTCATGTTTTCTGGCTTAGAGTGCAGCTCACAGTGGAGAGACTATTCATGCGTAAGTTTTTGTCCCCAACATCGTGTCGTCAGATAAACTCTCTGCACATTCCGACACCTCCAGATAGCCTAACAAAAGCTACAGTGGAATCTTGATTGCAGATAACCAAATAGTAATTAGCCCGTTTTAGCATTGGCCTGCCAAGTTCTAGACACGCAACAACATAATAGTCCAAACCTTTTTTGCACTCCAGCTGTAATGGTTCACTAACTACACGCACATCATGCACCTCCACTGAATCAGTTTCTCAGTTCGTTTTTAATTCCACCACTCAATGTGCTCCAGCGTCTGCCTGTGTTTACATCCTGACCTCTTCTTGAATAATATTTATTCAGTTACGTTCTCAGAAGCCGGTAACTTTACGAGAGAGCTTAAGTCACAGCGGCGGGCACGCAATGAGGCACAACACGTTTCCCGCCCATGTTTCCGGCCAATTGCTCTGTTTAACAAAGGGAGCAATCTCAAATCAGGCGCCTGATTGTTTAAAATGTACAGTTAACACCGCCGGCGGTTGTTACGTTCGCGCAGTGGCCCGTGATTATATTTTGTGTCAGAGCTCATTGAGACGCAAGTATGAAGGCGTGAAATATCACTTCAATGCTGCGTTTACTTTTCAGTGCTGGCCGCCTCGCATCTGTTGATCAAAGGTCGCCAATCCCCGTTTATGGAACAATATGTGGCGGCGTGTTGTTCTGTATTTTGGGTGAGTTCAAATGGGTGTCATGAAAATGCCTCCCGCTGCCTTCTTTCCTTCATCTATGCTAAAAATTGAGCCCGTTGGGGTGCCACAGCGGCATATCATCGGGGAAGAAGAACGAGGAGAGCGACTCTTTCATATGGAGATGATCTCTTATTTTTGAAACACCTTTTCGCGCAGGACTTTTTCTCTTTTTTCATGCCTTCGCGACGTGAATCAAAGAATCGTTTTCGCCACCACGCTCCTTCCCGTGAGGCGTCTGCAAACTCCATCAGAAAACGCCGCCGTGGTCATAATTCCACTCATCACTGGTGGAGAGGTTTCTCCCTGGAACCTCTGCAAGTGCTGTGGCTCCTGATGATCCTATAATGGCTCATACTGGAGGTAGATTGGAATTTATTGACACGCGAATGCAGCGCTGCCTTGTGAGTAGCCAAGCCGACTTCCCAGCCACCCTCTGTCACTTACAAGTCAGGTGCGGTGGGAATCTAAATGATCCGGAGCCCGAGCTGCGTGAGCTGAATGTGGCGAGCTCTCTCCTTGGGATTACTCTGCACCCTGCACTTTTTCCCTCCACACCCCTGCCTAGGGCTGGTATCAATCTTTTACGCAAACAGTGCACAGGAGTGTTTAGCGCGCAGAGGAATGTGGCGAGCAGATGTATCGCCTCAGGTTCATTTACAGACTCGCACACCAAACACACCCCTACAAAAAAACGGGAGCAGGAGAGGAATGCCAGATTTGTTTGCGAGTGTTTGTTTGCTGTGTGTCCTCATTTACATTTTGGCTTGGTTTAGAAATATTTGCGATGGCTTCAACGTCTGACAGCACACTGGTTGGTGCGTACTGAATGGACGTTTGAAAAGGGTTGTTAGTGAGGCACACTTTGCATATTTGTGGCTTCCCATGTTAACACAGTGTGCTTTGAAATCTCTTTGAGGTTGTGGCACACACATACTCATCCTTTTAGAGATTTAGAGATTGACCCCCTGTTCTCACCTGACTGGACTGTTCCTGTTGTCGGGATCCCGTGCCATCACAGCGCCAACTTCTGTTCCAGGTGGCGAGTTCTCGTAAACATCCAAGATGTAGTAATCCATAGAAAAGACGGGCGGCTCGTCCACATCTCCCACTGTGATTTTGAGTGTGGCTGAGTCCTTGAAGGCTCCCAGGTAGGAGAAACGAGGATCCACGTGTGTGTTTGTCCCCTCAATTTGCAACGTGTAGGTCTTCTTCCTCTCATAGTTGAGCGGCTGTTAGAAAAAGGCAAAGAGGTAGATAATTTCAGTGGTAGTGTCCTCTCGACTTTGATTGAGTTTGCACTCCCTGTCATCATCACCATCAATACCTCCTTTAGGAAAACATATCCAGTTGTTCTGTGTCGCTTGCAATCATGAATGTCTGTGTTAGCTTCTTTAAATGAAAACCTGGAATTGCCACATTTGCCGATTTGTCTGTCATCGTTAACTCCCATTTTGTGTTTGATTTCCCCGTGTGCCAACTGCATTTGCGTCTGAGAGGCATTCAGACAAATAACCTTGTATTGCCTCATCCACTCTGAGTTGACACAGGCCAATGGCAGAGGACACGCAGACCGACAGGTGAGTCATTTGTCGGACGCTTTCAGAGACCTGTCGTCCTGCATCACCTGCGCCACGCGCGTCCCCGGGGGAAATCAAAACAAACTTGTTACCAGCGACTGACAGCCGGCTGTGATGCATTCGGCCGTGCTGGGAGGTTTTATTTGTCTTCTGGTGACGGCCGCCGAGAATCGACGCCGGCACGGGAACAAGTCAAGACTGAGACTTCATTCGTCATCCATATGAAATCAGGTAGGGAGGAAGGAGACAGAGGGAGGCAGAGGAACGAGGTGTGAGGGGCGTGGGGAGGGGGTGGCATTGTTCAGTAGCTGAGTGTTTTGTTTTGGATTCTCATCGTTTAGCGGCCTCACCAGCTGACAGGAGTTTGTCGGATTTGTTGAGAGTTCCGTTGACTGTCACCACACACAAAGAGTGCAAACAATAATACATTTATTCAAAACAGCACAGTGGGAACTGGCTGCTGTCGTCTTTTCATCCGCTGTGCCGGCGGTCTACTTATTTCACTTTGAATTCACAGATGTAGCATTGCTTCATCCAAAATAACACAGGGTAAAAGAAATCACAGCCCCTCATTTACCTGTGATGTGAAAAAGCAAACTTAATTCCGGTGCCGTAAAAACAGTTTTTTCCTTTTACATTGGTGGTATATTTGTGGATTGCTGTTTTTTCCTGTGATGTGTGTGTGTGTGTGTACACCAGACAGATTACACCAGCCAGTGGCAATTATATATCAGTCTTGGTATAGGTGGGATGAAAACCACCTGGAGATTGATGGTTTATTGTGCACGATGAAATGAGAGTACACTAGGGGGTCCTCCAAAAAGGCAAAGGGAAATTAAACTTTAGATTTTATTCTAACTCTATTCTACTTATAGCTACTGATTGTTACAACAGCATCAACAGAATCCAAAATATTGATGAAAGATTTAGGATGAGCAATGAACGTCTCTTTGAAAAGATGAGGTACAATCGATTGAAAGTCTTTGTCAGAGTACAAGAAACACCGTTTCTCGCATCTCTTGTGGGGAACATCTGCCTCATTTTTCGAACACTCAATCATCTGTAATTTTTCTGAGACGATTTGATCATGAAAAGCTGTTTACCTTCCTAAGGCTGATGACACCTTCTCTGGTGTCTCTGTCTGTGGAAATGGAGAAGACGGTGGCCCCCTCCGAGTTGATGATGCTGTACTTGATGTCCGCGTTCACGCCTAGGTCTTCGTCGTTGGCTTTGATCTTCCCCACCGGCTTCCCCACCTGCGCCGACTCAGGGACGTACAGTTGGTAGTTCTCTGCGGAGGGAAACAAGGGAATGTCGGAGCGGTTCAGCGAGAATCTGGGCCTGACTGGCAGCGTGGCATGTTCTCTCGGAGAGAAGAGAGGAGACACTCGCCTCCATGTCACCCGCGGTTCCCATGAGAGCGTCATTAAAAATACACTGCCACCGCGCCTCGCCTGACATTAAACGCTAAAGCGAGCGTGATGGCGCTGCAGCCGAGCAGATCGAGCTCTGGGGCCTGTAATTATTCACAAAGCACTGATGGTTTTGAAAGCTGTCAAAAGCCAGAGGCAAAGAACCACAACTTTATCATTACTTACATTTATTATTATTAAAGTAGATTTAACCTGCACGGATAAACACAGCGCCTTGATTTAAGAGCTGCAGGAAGTGCCGAAAGTAAGCCGGCCTTTAAAGCTTCAAACCTTCAGCTGTCTTCATAATTCACGTAGTGGCAGATTAATCAGAATTTATTCGTAGATTTGTCTGGATTATTAATGAGACCTGTGGCAAAATGAGGATGAAACATCTCGATTCCTGAAGAAGATGTGAGATAGGATCCCAAAAACAGAGAGCTGGTTGCTTGAAACGTTTTCATTAGAATGAAAAAACAGTGCAGCGCAAAACGCTGAGATAGTTTGTGTGGCTTTGAGAACAAGCTCCAAGTCTGCTTAACACATTTTCAAATTACACCAGATTTGATTCACAGCCTTTAGGCATACGAAAAGTCACGAGATTGTAACAACAGAATTCTAGAATCGCATAACAGAATCCGTGGAATGTCATGGAGGAAACACTGCTATTCATACATGGGTCGATCCATGCTTACAGTGATATCTTGACATACTCGCAACTCAGTTTTTTGAGATCCATATTATTTGGGGGGGATTCACGTGGAAAACAGAGTAACAGTCGAGCTTCAGGACACCAGCGCTAGTTGACACAAGGGTACCTACTATCTATACCTATCTATGATGACTTCAGCTTTGGAAGAATCATTCAAGGCTCGTCATGGGTGGTTTGATAACTTTAAGACGAGAACCAGCATCCATTCAGTACCAGCATCCACTCAGTGGTGAGGCTTGGAGCAGAAGAATACGTCACACATTTTGCTGTACTTGTGACAAAGTCATTGCAGAGGAGAGCTATGTTCCGCAACAAGTGTTTAACCTCGACCAAATGGGATTATTCTAGAGAAAATGGCCAGGGCAGATTACAATTATTGTAGTTATTTTAAATTGAAAACATTATTTGCGATACAAGCAGATTGACTTAATGACGTAATGAAATAAACTCGCATCTCAAGGTAGTACTGTATTTTCATTCATTCCGTCCTTACAAATTGTACTTTGTATTTCATAGTGCAAAATGTTTATGTTGCCTTGTATATTTCCATACATGTGTTTATTTTGTATTTTTTCATGCAAACATAGTTGCTGTGATATTTGATCCCTTGTTTCTATTAGAGATACTGAAAGCGTATGTAGGGGTAGTTATAGGGCCCCGCTCAGGCTGAGGCTGTATACGTACTTTGAGGGAACTGGGGGGGGTTGTCGTTGACATCAGTCAGGGTGATGTTGATGGTGGTGGAGCCGGAAAGCCCCCCCACCTGACCCGCCATGTCTTTGGCTTGGATGACCACAGTGTAGTGCTCCCTGGCCTCACGGTCCATGTTAGCCAACGCCGTCCGGATGACTCCTACATGGAGGAAATGACAGAGGAGAGGTGGGCGTTGTGGAACGATGGTTTGGACAACGTTAGCTTGGCTCTGTTCCTTGGAAGTAATTAGTTGCCGTGGCAGCAAAACACCCCTTCTTCAGGCCCAGTCAGCTCAAAACAGCAAGCTTTTGTCTGCTTATGTGATTTCATCATGATCAAATCACAACTGAGGAGAAATTGATGCCAAAACGCAATTGGCACATTAGCATCAATATCCAAAAGCTGTTTTTTTTCCTTCGTGGTGTGTGTGTGTGTGTGTGAGGACTGTTCGTGGAGCACTCTGTCACACTTCCCCTGCACTCCTTGCGCCATTAATCAGCTTCCTCCTCTTTGATTCCCCTGCTCGTTGTTCGTCAAGGTTAGCCGCACCTCGCCTTTCATGATAATCAAATTGACGGTGCAGCCTTGGCTCAGTTGCCAAATGCCACTTTCTCAGGCGCCGTTTGCAGGCGTTTATTACCTCCGTAACACCGGAAACACAGCCGTGAACTTTCCCGACGACAACTCTTTGATGTACAACTGTATATGGACAAACGTGGCACAGGTAAAGTGCTGCTGCGACATTTTGCAGCTTCCTGTATCTGCTTTGTGGAGCGTGTCGGGCATGCACACAAATGCACTCACACACACACGCGCGCAGGCACACACCCACACCCACACGCAAAGGCATAGTCTGTGTGTACTTATCTCAGCGTGCGTCCCTTTGTCTATATTAGCTTGAGCGCTGGAGGGTAATTCGGCGTCTTGGCTCCTGAAGCCAAGTGATTTAATATGGGCACCCGGTATTGTCAGTTCTGGCGGGGGTGCACCTTGTTTGTCGCCCACAGTGGAGACCCTTGGGCAACGAGTGAACTCCTGCACCCAGCCAGCCTACGCAAAACAGCTGAGCAGGAGCACAATGGGAGAGGCTTCGGTCCAGCATAGTAGTGGACATTAGCAGCGAAAAGGAGGAACATCTGAGTCACACATTACTCACATCCTCTCTTCTAATTCATGTTAGCACTTGATCGTCGATATCCGTAGAAAATAGACTTGGATGAGCGCACTCGCTCGCCTTAACCCAATCGCCTGTTTGCAGAGCCTGTTTTAAAATCAGTGAGCGCGGTGGTGTTGAGGGTGATTCATCAGTGAGGAAGGAAAGGGAATACAGGACAAGACGCTCCTCAAATATGTTCAAGTTTTATTCATATGTGATTTTGTATTTCATGTGTACATCTGGACGTAAACATCCAAGGGAGACACATTTGTGCCATTTCTTACCATTTGTGCTGGTGCACTACGAATGAGGTCTGTGTGTGTGTGTGCGCAAATTTTTCTTTGGCCATGAAATCAGGTTGAAGCTTTTAAGTATTGACCTAATGAGTCGATATGAATCCTTGTGAAATAGCTTCCCTAATCTACAAAGGTTGAGACACTGTGACATCAGTTGTCAACAAAATGTCAATTGACAACATCAGGAACGCAACTACAGTCCTCCATGTCAACGCAAATGAGGCAGCCATGTCATGCCATCTTACATAACTTCTCTTTCTTCCCTTCCTTTCCCTTCCCGCTTTCTTTCTTCTCTTTCTTTCGCTCAGTCCACAGATGTGGACTAATCCTCTGGCCGCCGGCAGAATAATCATTAAATCTGGGTCAGGGAGCAGAGCGGCGGCAGTATTAACGTCCGCAGGGCTCTCAGGTTACACATCATCTGTCACACCATGAGGCCAGGTCTCTCAGACAAGCCGCGGAAGGATCCGAACGTGCCACAACTCTTGCCTCTCTCCTTCAATTTCCACCATGATTTGAATCAAATTTCAATACAAAACCTCTTGATGCGGCAAAGAGACGCCTGCCATTGAAAATTGATCGAACGCCATAGGACGAGTGCATAGGGAGGGTTTCTTGATGACACCTCATGATCCACCCTGGATACATGGCAGACATGTCCAACATCGCAACGCTCTCACAACACACAACACAAAAGTGAGGGTGATACCAATTAAGTGCTACTACTGGGTGGTGAGCTGTAAAGAGATGGCTCTGGGCCATCTCTCATCTTCGAAGCAAACTTCTAACATATTTGTGAGGAACTCTCAAAGAAGCCTCTCCATTGTGGGATTTCTTTACAGATGCCTTTTCATTGGCATTCCTGTCTCCACTTGGCATCTGCCACTTCATTTGTGAAGAATCTGAGGACCGGAGAAAGTATCGACGATGAACTCTATACCATTTCAGCGTCGTTAAAAGAGATGAATGATATCACGTTGCGTACGCTAAGAGGTCTCTAAAAAAGAATCACATCATCAGTAACCTGTAGAGATGTATGTGTGTGCGTGTGTGTGTGTGTGCATAAGAGAAAGTGAGACACAAAGAGAGAAGGTAAGGACGCAATAGATCAGTCATGTGAAAGTGAGGATATGCTGTGAAAATATGCATTGGATATCATCCAGGGAGTCACAGTAAAAAGTGCTAAACAGCAGACACACCTGCCAACCCAACCCAACACCAAATGCTTAAGCCAATCTGTGAAGTGAGATGTGCTGCACAGTCACCGTTCGCAGAATCGTGGGTGTTGGACAGGTCCGCGTCGTACCATCTGCGCCAGAGTGCACGATGGAGAGAACGCAAAATCGTCACCGTCCAGTTGAGAGAGCAGATGACCGATGGGGCAAGTATCTACAGAGGAATTGGCAATCTGACACTGAGACTAAATCTTGTCCCGCTTTGCTTGCTCTGTGTGGAAAGATCTCCGAGCACCTATGAATCTCTCATGGCTCCTTTGCGCAAAAACGTCGTAAACAATGACTTTATGCGTAAATAAAACAAACTAAGTCCATAAAAACTTCAATAAAATGTAATCGAACGCAGGCGTAAGCCGGGCTACATGATTCATCCTCAGTCTGTTTCGTCTTCCACGGCGAGTCCCCAGCTCATGTACCCGAGAGTGCATGACGAATAGGAGTTGGAATAATGTTTACAGTGACATTTGGAAACTCGGTAAGTCATAATTTTGTATTTTACTTCTCATGCCAGAGGCAGCTCCAAAGTAACACGAGCGTCTCAGTAGTCCCACAGACAAATAAAAGCCTTACATCTGCCTTCTCAACCGCCACGCTGCAGATCGGATGAAGTCCCCCCACCTAATTACTTTGTTTGTCAATAATTGATAGACTGACAATCACTAATTCTCGGGATTTTACTGAATGAGCTTCATCTCAGTAGCTGTGCTAAGCACCCAGTTCTGTCAGGAATAGCAGAGATCTTATCTGCAGAGAACTCCTCACCCTATTGATCCACATCCAACTGAATGGGAGTTTGGGTTATAAATAGGTTCTGAATTCCTTAAGAAAGTTGCCGCCATCCTCATTTATGGAGGAGCAATGGGCTTCACATGGACATGCCAGTGGGAGCTGGACTCAAGGGAAGCCACCTCTGATTTCCTGACTGCATTGTCTGTGCAGTCATTGCTCTCTGAGCCCCCTGATCGAGTCCACTTCCACTCATTGATATTCTGACTCATCAAGATAAAAATCAAGAGGCATCTACATTCAGATTTAACATAATTGATCTGTCATAAAATTTCTGAAATTACGATCAAATTCTAAGTCCAGTCATTGCTTTTCTCCGGCAAATGTTAGCACAACACAATTGCAGTTGTCACATGAAATGAAAAGAGGCTGAGGACTCTGGTTGCGCTGTACTCTGACTGTATTACTTCTGTATCCGATGTCCCCAATTACTCCAAATGTCCATTTTTATCCTTACTTGCCTTGTTTACTGCTGAGGGTGGACAAAAGGTTTGACTTGTTTGACTTTGGCTTGCTATTCATCAAATGGCCATAAAAACGAAAAAAACAAAAAAAAGCAACAGAGCATTTGCCGGTGATGCATCACACAAAGATAGAGTAAGTCTGTGTCTGGGCCAAGCGAGGACAAAGAAAATCCAAGAATATGTTGCAGTGCTGGTCTGAAAAGACGCAGAGCTTGGTTCTTAAATTTAGGAATCCAACAACAGCAATGTCAGATTCATTTCAATGGGGTTTTCATGCTAAAATACTCCTTTTTTAAAAGTAATAAAAGCAGTCAACAAGAGCGGCACAAACTCTGCAGGAAGATTTTTGTTATTAAGCGGCATCTCATCATTGTTTAACCTCAGGTCCTTGAGAAACAGAGGCCTTGGCAAATGTTCACACTTTCCATTAAAACAACACCAAGACGGACGAGCTGACCTTTCCGTGCTCTTATTACCAGTTTGCTGCTGAAGGCTTCAGAGGTATTTCTAATCTCAGACCTCCTCCCAACGTCAGAACACACTTTTACCTCAGCAATGGCACATCCTGACACATGTTTTTGCCAGGGAGGGCAGCGCTGGCGCTATCATTCCACCACCCTCAAAATGAACAGATATCGATCCATGCAATTTTCTCCACAACCCTCATGCATGTACGCAAACACACACACATACTTGTCGATAGACGAGCCAACACAGTCCAGCAAGAATGCCATATGGTTGGTAAAAGCTAGAGAATAGGCTTGCTAAATATCTAGGGTCAAAGCTGCTGGTTAGGGTAACTCCAAAGACAAATGTGGTAAGGACACGCAAGACAAACGCTAAGGTCATTGGTTCGTCCCCATCTCATGATGGCGAGGACTGATGAGAAGTCTACATGAAAAATGGTCTTAGCTGGCAGATTTACCACAATAGCCATGCAACTGAATTCCTCATATGCATGCCTCGTAAATATGGGCAATAGAATTACATTACGGGGGGACACGGAAACAATAAAGAGACGGTAAATAACATGCATTAGGTAGTTGGCCAGGACATCGCACTGGGCTAAGCATGAGTACTATACTTGCACACAAGATGACTTACAGTGCACGAAACACGAAACAAGTTCAGAGGGTATCCTGCCCTGTATTGTTAAGTGGATCCAAAGGGCACATCTTAAGTCTAAAAACGGCATAAAGGGAACAACCTCTAAAAAAAGGCCTTACAATCCCTACAAACTCCTCGTAACAATATGAATAAGAAAAGGGGATTCACTCAGAGAACCATGTGTGTTGCATTGCCAGATTTTTCTTACAGCTTCTTTGGCCATACTTCCCTATATTCAAAGGTAGCTGAAGGTGCAATACCGACTATTTCTTATTTGCCCTTTTATTCGGGACTGCCTGTGAGTGTGTGACTCCGAATGAAACCTTTCACCCACAAGGCTGAAGCCGTTCCACAAGCGAGGATGAAGTAATTCTTCAACAATAGCCAGGAGGTCATGGGGGGATTCTTCAGAGTGAAGGTACCTGAGAGGTGTGACACAAAACCCCTCCAAGCCCACCTCGCTCTCGTTTCCGGACTGATCGGACTTGAATTACCTTGGACAGGTTCGGGCCAAATCTCGGCGGAACTCATCGGCTAATTTAGAAAATAATTGAGAAAGGGCCCGCTACCCGTGAACTCGGGGCCGATTTGACACGGCGAGATGGTTAGCCTTTCCCTCAACCTCTTCAGTCTATTAGAGCTGATACCATCACACCATCCTGCTCTTTGTCTGGCTAGAAACTTCTGAAGGAGGACAATCTCCAGGGTGAACAAAGGGGATTATAGGAGATTACTAAAGCGCTGCTCAATCTGCCTTCAACTGCCGGAGTCTCCGGTTTTGGCTCTGTCATGTTGCCCGGCTCTCGACGCCAAACGTGTTTCTTAGAAAAGATAACAGACAACGTCATCGACATCAGGAAAGTGATTAGAGATCTCGGAGTCAAGTTCTTTTGTGTTCGCGTGTGAGCTTGTTATCGCTCCTGCCGGGTCATCCCGTATCGTTCGGTGGCTGAAGGAAAGACTTCACCGCCTGATTGACCAACAATGCAATTGCACCCCCTGCCCCTGGAAGGACTTAATCCATAAGGCAGTAAACGTCTTGATCTGTGTCAGCTCCTTCAATAAACCCTAACATTCCCAAATCCCACATCAGCAGAGAAATTAGCCTATTTACGATGCAACAGGGACGGAGGGCTTTGGCAACACAGTGTGGGCCCCTGTGTGTGTGTAAATGTGTGTGTAAGTGTGTGTGTGTGTGAGTATGTGTGTCATCCCTATGGATAGGTGACAGATATGCAGCGGTGATGGGACAGACGAGAGTTGCATTGCAACCGTAAAATGGATAAATGTGTCATTTTCACTCTTGCGATTTGTGCGACATTGCCAGGTTGCACTTTTAAGATTTGCACACCACAAAATCTCATAAATGTAGTCGGCCAAGCCCATAGCACTATCGCCTGGCACTCCTTAATGTGAGAGGACGTTAGCAGTTTGGACGTTAACAGAGCGCTCGGGAGTAAAAGGCAACAGCCGCGCCCGCCTGCCCATCATCGCTTCACATGACAGCTAATCCATTTCAGCTGCCACTCTGAGGAGGCTACCAGGAGCTTCTCTGACACGGTAGCTCCGAACAAATATGCACAACACCAAAAAGTAGCTGACTGTGTTTGGGTTTGCAACCTCGGACACCAGCCACATTTACACTTATGAAGCAAAGATTTCACATTGCTGAGAAAGTCTGAAAAACAGGGGGTATGTTACATAAACTTTCTCACTGCATATCAGAGAAAAATCCAATGCTATCATCTACTTCATTTAAGTTGAGGATACTTCAGTAATCAGGAGGGAAATTGGTGCTCCGTATCTGACCCGCCCTCATTCTTTCCCTGGCAGTGGGCTGATCAGCAGGTGCCTCGGGAGCACTTCACAAATCAGTGCCTTGCTCAAGGACAGGTGATCAGCGAGCGGAGATCAGTGTACTTATCAGGTGATCATAAACGTTATAGGGAGATTCATACATATATTATAAGAGTGACTAATTTAGTGAGGAGGGCCTCGCTAAACATATTGATCGCTCTCTGTGGCAAGATGTGATTCCTGCGATGGCTGTCTGTGGTGTAGAGGCAAGGGAACACTCCTCGGGATCGCTAATCATTAGGCACTTTGGATCATAATTTATTGTCTGCAATATTCTGCGGAGTGATCTGAGCGCAAGTGAGTGGATGTGCAGGTGTGAGTGTGTGTGTGTGTGTGTGTGTGTGTGAGCGCGAGCGCCAGAACGCAAATCAGACTTCCAATGCTTTCAGGTTGTTCTCTTCACTCAGCAAAGACAGCAGTCTTTAGTGTACTTGTTTACCACAATACAACTCAAACGTTTATTATTGACCACAACATAAACAAGATCTCAGCACTCCAATTTGTTCTTTAGACAACGAACTCCTGGCTGACACAACAGCCACCGCGTAATCGCGGTGGTTCAACAACAGCTTGATTGTGCTTGCAATGATTTAGCTTTTTATTTGCAACACTGCATCTTGTCAGTACAATGTAAAAAGGATTGAATTCACAGCAAAGAACTTGGTTATGATCCCACTCCTCAACAAGCCAAATTCAACATAAGGATGAATTAAAGAATACAAAATTTCGGTATTTAGTCGCAGCTGTTATTGATGAGCAGATCAATTCGTTTATCAGCAGTGTCAAATTTAGGGGGGGGATCAAAACATTTGTTATTAGATCAATGCTTTCCAAGTGGGAGCACCATGGCCAAAGGTGATTATCTGATTGCTCTCTGCCGTGTGTCATCAGTGGAACGTTCCACAGGTTTGCTCATCATCAATCACTCTGTCTCAATTCATTTACTGTGTGTGTGTGTGTTTTGCCAAGGTTTTAGCCTTGAATCCACTAGCAGACTCAGTTTCAGGTCATCAAAAACAAAGCGTAGCAACAAAAAAGCTTTATGAAAACGCCCTTTTCAGCGTTTACCTGTCGACATGCAAATCTGCGTTTTCATTTTGTGCCCTCAGCTTGTGGCCTCATACTACTACTACTTTCTACTCTCGCCTACTGTTGACTAGTAATGTTATTTCCAACACAAAACTGCCCCTTTGGTCCTCATTCCCACACTGAGGGTGGAGCTGTGTGGGTGAAGATTGGTTTTATCAATGGATGTAGACAATGTATGTGCAACACTTTTTGTAAAACCGTAGCTATCTAATCTTAACCTGGCTGCTGATTAAGGGCCATTTGCCCACTTCACGACACAAAAGGCCAACATGTTGAAATCTTTAAAGTTGCATGAATCTCCACCACTCATAGCTGCTACCAAATCCATTTCTCATCGATCAACAGATAATTTGCTATGTTGATCATGAATGCAATTTCATCATCTTCTATAATATGAACTGTAGCCGTTGTCTACTCCCTAGTTCAGCGCTATTATTCACAGAATACGGCAATTATATTTTGATCAATATTGTTTGGACAGTTGATCAATTAATCTACAATGATGGTAATAATTAGTTGTTGACCTGCTGGACACATTTGCATGATTCTTCTTCATCTTCGACATTATCTGTGATTGATTTGTTGGAGAGTCGAGATGGAGAGTTGGCCATATAAGAAATAAATGAAAACAAAATAGGAAGGGAAGTCAGTAGCAGAGAAGCTTCACGTATTTTGCCAACTATTCCACAATTTCTCTCTGAGGCTTTGGGTCGAACGTGCCGGGCTCCTTTGGGTATCCAGGCATTAGCCTCTGTCCCAGAACGAGCTCGCCCTTTGTGGAACCTGTCACTGGAGTTCCAGGCAACCAGTAACGAGGGCAAGTTCAGCTCCGACTCCTCCTCTAATGCTGCCCATATTTAACAAAAGCATCCCCACCGGTTTCAACCTGGGGCCACTTCCCTCTGTCCTACCTGTATGCCACAGACCACGATCCACGGAAATGATGAAAGATTCCTCAAGTGGTAAAAGCTCAGACTGAGCTTAACTGAGGAGGTAACGTTTTTACTTATGTTGAAACTGAGAACAGGGTGGTGGAAACAGCAATGGAACACCCAGCGTGTTGCCTGAGCTGAGGGTGCCTGTTTGGGGAAGATTTTAATGGGTTGGACAAACTCTCTATGGTTGAGGTTTCATGGTGGACATGCGGTCCCATTTAAGTGTAA
>OMPJ01039581.1:0-11929 GCA_900312935.1 Carapus acus | reverse complement strand
CGGAGACATGGCACTACCTGTTGTGTCTCACATTCCAGCCAAGGACATATGAGGACCCCACTCACACACACACACACACACACACACGCACACACACCTGGTGGAGCCACGCTGGACGCTGGTGTGTTTGCCTGTTTCCTGCCTGTGCTGAAATCTTCTCCACACCTCCTCAGATTGTTTTGATAAGCGGCCGGCGCTGTTTGGAAAGGACGGGCTGCTGAAAGACCTGTGTGTGTGTGCGTGTGTGTGTGTGTGAGAGAGAGAGAGTAAGAGAGAGAGAGAGGGAGGGAGAGGGAGTCGCAGAGAGAGATGACTCCCTGTGGGCAAGGCTGGGAGTTTGCCTGCTCTGTGTGTGTGTGTGTGTGTGTGTGTGTGTGTTGGCAGCTGCACACGCGCTCGGGCTGGGAGGGGCTGATAAGCTGCAGTGTAGTTCGTAGATGACGCAGAAAAGCCGACTGACAACAGCGTCTTCATCACATTTTCCACCACACACACACACACACACACGTATGATTCGTGTGTGTGTTTTATGTGTGTAGAGTGAAAGTTGAGATTTGTCATGGTTGTGATCATGTATGTTCCTCACGAGCTCTGGCCACGCTCCCATCCCACTGAATCTGGAGGATCACTTACCTGAGCTCTGCGCGTGTGTGTGTGTGTGTGTGTGTGTGTGTGCGCGTGTGTGCGTGTGCTGAGTGGGGAGAGGCCCATGATCCACGAGCCCTGAGGGCTCAGCAAACCTGTCCTGCAACCTTCGCACACAGATTTTGTTTTTCAGCCCTGTTATTTGGCTCTGTGTGTTTGCGTGTCGGTGTGTGTGTCGTTGTCTGTGTGTGTGTGTTTGCGTGTCAGTGGGTGTGTGTGTCGTTGTCTGTGTGTGTGTATGTGTGTGTGTGTGTGTGTGTGTGGCGTAATAAAGGTGTCTGCGGGCCGAGCAGGAGCCAGAATCAGATTTATGGAGGTGTGGACTTATAAATCAGAGGTGCGAGGTGAGGAGGGACCAGGCTCACCAGGTGGCTGGTCCGTGTTTGCCTATTGTTTAAGAAAGTGCAACAATTCTGACGTTGGAATGAGACACACACTGTGAGAGGGTGAGGGATGGTTGGATGGATGGATGGAGAAAAGGAGAAATGAAATAGTGACTAAGAGTTGATGGCAAAACTCACACATCCTTCAAATGGCACAACAATGCAAAGAAAATCAGGCGGACACAAACAGACACAAAATAAGTTGGGCTAAAGATAGGGTGTGTGTGTGGGTGTGTGTGTGTGTGTGTGTCCGCCATTTTTTCAGTGTGTCGTCTTCTTCTGTGGTGCCTTATTCCCGCAGGCTGTGGGAGGCTGAGCCGTCATGGCTGCACCAGGTGGCGCCGTCGCTGCCACGGTGACTCACACTCCGCTCAAGGGGCAATGGGGGCGTGACCTTTGACCTTCAGGGTGCAGGTGGGTTCTACTCTATACACACACACACACACACACACACCAACAGGCATCCAGAAGATTCCAAGTGTAGCTGGTGAGGCAGCAGGTATCCAGGGCGACATCACACACACACGCACACACACACACTGTCAGTGGTCCAAAGCGGACACACACGTATGGCCCCAAAGCTGTGAGTGATGTTATGCTGCTGGAACACACTCCACCTGACGCTGCACTCACACACACACACACACACACACACAGACGCACACATGCTCCGGCCTGGATCAGCTTCCATCAGTCGTCATAGCGACGTGGATCCCCTGAGCCCATCAATTTACGCTGCGTGTGTGTGAATGTGTGTGTGTTTGTGAGTGTGTGTGTGAGTGTGTGTGTGCTCACTTGCTCAGAGGGGGGCTGCAGCTTTTACCCTGTGACTCATAACAAGAATTTGACAGCAAAATCAGCAGCAATAAACGCCAGATATGCCCCTCAAGCACACACACACACACACACACACACACTCCCTGCGCTCCAGGCTGAGGAAGGAGGACGCACACGAAGCAGGACTCAGGTTTCACATGCTTCCTGCTCCCAAGTCGTATTTCACAGTCAAAGTGTGTGTTTGTGACACATTGCGGCTCCGTCAGTGGAGCCGTGGCGGTGCTCTCGGCGTGTTCTCAGCCGGACCAGAACCGGGCCGAGCGTGGTGTGGTACCAGGCTGCTGAGGGGGACTAATCACATTTTTGTCCCATGCAATTGATTGGCTGATTGCGACGACCTCTAATCAGGCGTATTCTTGTGACTGCCCCCTGCTGGTGGGTGGTGCTATGGCGGCGTTAGAGTGGCGCTGGGCGCTGGCGGTCCGTCCCCATTAACCGATGCCCTCTCCCCGGCCCGGCCCGGCTCGGCCCCGCGCGTTGACGGCATGTTTTATTTTTAAGGAGTATCGTGTGGCGGCCGACACCTCAGCCCGCCGCTCCAGTTTCACCGTGCCGCGGCGAGCTCCAGTGTCCGCGCCGCCCTCCCTCTCTCCCTCGCCGTGGTCCTCTCGCCCTCTCGGCGAAACCCACGGCACACGTCAGCCCGTTGCCGGGATACGGGCCTGTGGGCGCTAAACACCGCGCCACAACTTTTACATCATGGCCGCTATTTCTGAGGGCTGCAGGAGGAAAGATCGCGTTTCCTCGGCGAAGTGCTGAGCAGAGCGCCGAGCACCTGCTGGCCTCAGACCCCCCGATCGCCAGCCCGCAGCACGGCCCGATGAGCGGCCCGATTAGGCCCTAATCCCACAACTCAGCATCACGGCCCAGGAACGCAGCTCCGGTGGGGAGGAGGAGGAGGAGGCCGGTGAGGGGGCGGAGCCTGTACGCGCATCGAAAGATCATTCCTCAAAACACTCAGAGAGAAAAATAATGAAGCACAGGTCGTCATTGTGGTTGTTGTTGTTGTTGTTGTTGTTGTTTTTAGTTGGCATGGATTTGGTATTCGGTAGGGATGTCCGATATTGGCTTTTTTGCCGATATTCGATTTGCCGATATCGTCCAACTCTCAATTTGCCGATACCGATAACAGCCGATACCGATATGTGCGGCGGTAAACGCTTCAGGAGCGCATAGGCACTATTTCAGTGTAACGCAAGCATTATTGTATTTTTATCGGTTTTTATTTCATCGGTTTTAAAGCAAAAAAAAATCTGATACCGATATTACATTTTTATGCTAATATCAGACATCTCTAGTATTCAGTATTTTATTGGTGGCAACTGATGGTTTCAGTTGAGTTTTTTTCACACATTTCAGCCTCTACTGTCAACTCCGATTTATGACTACTTCTCCTCTCGTCTCTTCTCTTCTCTCCTTTCTGCTCCTCTCCTCTCCTCACCTCTTCTTTCCTTTCCTTTCTTGTCCTCTCCTCTCTCCCTCTCCCTTTTTTCCTTCTCCTCCCTCCTGCCTGTCGTCTGTGGGATGGTAAGCACAGTAAAAGTGACACACCCTGCTCCTCATGTTTTTTTGACTTACGCAGTAGTGGGCGTGGCCTCACCAAGACACCTGGACGGCATTTTAGAGTGCGGCGCCTTGCTCAAAGTGACCGATTCTGTAATAATGTCTTGAGTATGTGTCCTGGGCAAATCTCGGCCGATGTACCTCGTTACACGGCTCCCAAAAAAGGGGCTCGTCCGGGATTTGAACCCGGGACCTCTCGCACCCAAAGCGAGAATCATACCCCTAGACCAACGAGCCTTGTTGCTGATTGCTGGACTCAAACTCCGCCCGTCTGACCTCACTGCGGCGCTGTTCCCGTGTGGAGCCGCCGTGACGTAAAAGCGCGGCGCCGCCATTGGCTGCGATTGTTTATTCCGCCCGGCAGCTGTTTACCTGCCGCCGGGCTGCGACGGCCTCGGCTCGACGGCGGTAATTATCCACGTTCAGGCGCCCGGCAAATAAATCTGGTTCCCACTGGGACCTGGTTGGACTGGCTGGGCTCCTCCGGCCTGGCGCGCTGCCTTTTGGTTGCCAGCGGCGGGATTGATTCTCCCACGGTGACAAACCGATCGCAGGTGTAGGAGCCAGTGTGACAAAGGAGCCGGCGCGGCCTGGATGGCAGCGTGGGAAAGCATCCGTAGCCCCAGCCGACGCACGGATAATGCTCGGCGGCGCGGAGAGACAGGTTTTACAGGTCAGCCTGGGAAAAGCGCCGCCGGGATCCCGCCGCTAATCTTTGAGGCCGTTAGCGGAGGGCAGGACGGCTCGGGAGCCTTCGGCGGCCGTGATGATTTGTTTACGCCGACGAACGTGCGCGCGTGTGTGCGTCTCTTTGGAACTGTGGCGCTTTTTACTGGGCGCCCAGACCCGTGCGGGTCTGAGGCATCCTGGCCCGACGCTCAGCGCCTGTCAGCGCGCGGCCTCGCCGCCTCTTGGCCCGGCGGGCCGCCGGGCTGCGGGCATGTTGTGAACAATATGGCGTTGCTGGGCAGTTTAGCCTGGCAGCCGTAAATTATCGCCTGGCGGGCGCTGCACCGGACACTGGGCCCTTTGACTCATCTGGATTTCCCCGACATTACTCACCAACACACACACACACACACACTCTCTCAAGTATGCGCACATAGCGCCCTCAGCCCGCCGCCCTATTGGCTGAGGGCGGCGTGTGTGGCTGCCAGTCAAGGTGCATCTCTGCATGGCAGCGCCACCTCATCAGCTGCCACGGCAACTGCTCGCCGGCATCCCATAAGTAAACTGGGGACATGAATAGGCTGTGCGAGAGAGCGAGCGAGAGAGAGAGAGAGAGAGCGAGCGAGGCGGCACAATGAAGACACAGGCAGGGCGGGCGAGCGAGGGAGCGAGCGAGGGAGCGTAGGAGTGGCGGGGGTCAGGTTGCAGCGGGCCGATGATGCGGTGAGAGCTTACGAGGGGCTTAGCGCAGCGACGACCTCTAATCAGAGCCGAGCGAGAGGAGGAAGCTGCACAGATACACGCGCGCAGGCACACACACATCCACATACGCCACACATGAAGTCACGGCGCCGTGCGACCTGACGGCTTCATGTGTCCCAGCAAAGGTCACCTTGAGTGACAGGCAGAGGTCACAGCATCTCAGGTTCACGCTGGAGAGCGCCACACACACACACACGCACACGCAGGGCTGAGGCCGTCTACAGTATGAGCGGGCAGATAAAGAAAAAGGAGGCCGACAAACTGCCATTTTCTCTTTAATGACGCAACTCGGTGGTCGTGGTTGTGCCGTGTCAGTATTATTTCTCCCTTTTCTCTCTCTGTGTACCGTGGGCAAGTCTGTGTGAAGTTCTGATTGCAGACGTTGAGAGGAAAACAATAGGTAGTAAAGCCCCATCGCAAGAAATTACAAAGGGAGTGTGTGTGTGTGTGTGTGTGTGTGTGTGTGTGGTGGAGCTGCTCTCAGGGGGAATTCCTGCTGCAGACTTTCAGGAATAATGATTATCGTCCTAATTTACCTTTCATACACATGCAGTGAGTGTGTGTAAGTTGTCTGTCTGTGTGTGTGTGTGTGTGTGTGCGTGTGTGTGTGTGTGTGTGAGAGAGAGAGAGAGAGACGTGGTGTAATCGCTTGAACTCTCCCACAAACCCTCTGCCTCATTTTGCCATCATCAGAATGCAGTCGAATATTTAGCATTTAGCAACATTTAGCATGCCGGTGAGGAGTAGGAGTCCGACATCATCAATCATTTCGTCCCATTTATTTCATGCTCTAAATTTTAATGAAAGTCAAATAAACTCATTTCAAAAAGTAAGTGTAGCACAACAAGCCCACATCAGTCAGAGTGGCCCAGCAGCATCCTGGTTGCGTACCAAGGTGGAGGCGATCAAACCCCGGCTGTGCGATGAAGAGCAGCTGCCGACTGAGCCTCCCGTCAGCAGCTCGCTCACGTCCGGCGGCGAGGTTGCTGCGGTCGCTCCTCGCTCGCTTTCGCGGCTCGACGTCTTTATTACAGGACAAGAGAGCAGCTTAGAGGTGTGTGTTCCCTGGATACACCACGTCTATTTATTTTCATTCCCCGCCGTGTGACCCCTCCTTTTATTTTAGCTGCTGATTCACCCGCGCTTCATGTCTAAAAACCACACAAGACATCTTGGTTTACGGTGTCAGGCTGCCGGCCGGGAGGGGAGAGGGGAGAGGGGAGAGGGGAGAGAGGAGAGGGAAGAGAGAAGAGAGAGGAGGGGAGAGGGAGGCTGAGGCCTGAGGAACGCAGCCGGATGTGGTGAGGGAACATTTGAGCGTCAGAGACTTGCTACAGCTGCAGACGCTGAGATAGTTTTTGGTATTTTATTCATGGTGTCCTCACCAAACCAAGCTCTCATCTTTCAATCTGACATCCTTCTCTCTCTCTCTCTCTCTCTCCCCACATGCCTCCCTCCCTCCCTACCCCTCTTTCCCTATTTCTCCCTCTCCCTCCCTCCATCCCTCCCTCCGTCGCTCCAATGCAGCAGCGTGTGTGATTGCCACTGACTAAGTGCACTAATCTCACACACACATTCAGCAGATGTTTGTGGCCGCGTCGGCACGGGCGGATGCCTCGCTCGGCCTCTCTCAGCTTCGCTCGGCCTCTCTCGGCCTCGGTGATGCAACCGGCCGTCCGGCGAGCCGTCAGGCCGCCGGGGAACTTGGTTAGAAATTCCAGAATGGGGCTGAGAAAGCCGAGGAGCGGCGCAGAGTGGGCCCAGCCTCTCGGGGCAGGAGCCCGGCGTGTGTGTGTGTACGTGTGTCAGTGTGTGTGTAACATGAGGGTCAGACGCAGTAGCTCGATATCTATGTCCCAGCAACTGTGCCTGGCCCGGGATTGGCCGGGGCGCGGGCACAGGCTCCGCCCCTCAGAAATACCTCCACTCAAAGATGTGAGCAGCTGCCTCCTCGCTGCACTGCGGCCTCCCGCAGCTTCTCCCCTCCGTCCGTCCATCCTCCCTCCCTCGCTCGCCGCGCACAGGTTCTTTCTCGGGGCCGATGCCGGCTCGCTGACACGCGTGTGTGTGCGCGTGTGTGTGTTGGTGAGCGTGTGTGTCTGAAGATCTCAGGTCAGAGTGTGTGGGCATGCCAACATGAACTCCCCACACACAGCTGTGCAGTACTGCCCCGACTTTGCCCTTCATCGGTGAGTAAAGCCGGCGGGAGTGATTAACCTGCGTGTGGCTACGGCACTGCATGGCTCACACACACTCGCACACGCTGGCCAGCCCGTGTGTGAGGTTTTCTGTCTGACAGCAGGCTGCGCCTTGGACGCTTGTCTGTCCGGAGCGGGCTGAGCCGAGCCGAGGCGCCTGGCCGACGCTCAGCTGCTGCTTGACCAGATATTTAGAAGTGTGGAGCACAATAGCAACACACACACACACACAACAAAAACACCCCTACACACTCAGAGGCAAGGACACACAGCCATGCAACACATGACACGGAGCGCTTTTATTTTGAAAGCCACCCTACAACCATCCTATCTATCTATCTATCTATCTATCTATCTATCTATCTACCCACCCACGGCACAGTGAGATCAGACCAACTGTAATGTATTTACATTTACATAAATTATATTCCTAATTGTATTCTGTGGGTGTGGGTGCGTTGGCACGGCTGTGATTGTTGGCGAGGTGCCGTCCTGACCTGATTTGGCCTCGCCGACTCACGTCCACGCCGAGCGAACGTTGCTGAGTCGGCGGTGAGGCAGTTTGCCTGAGAAACCTCCATCGGGGCCGATGCGATCAAACCTGGAGGGCCTCATTACTCACACACACCCTCACACAGAGTCCCGTCTGCCTGGTTTGAGTAATTATTCAAAGGAGCAGACATCTTGCTGTTTGTGTGTCGGGGAGAGGAGCAGTAGAGGAGCTGAGCTCAGGGACTATTTGTTGGGTGGCCAAGCTGCACCGTGTCAGTGGCGCTCTGCAGCCTGTGTCCTCCAGGCTCTTGCCTCAGCGAGGCGTGGAGACAGACGTCACAGAAGAACCCGATCACCACGACGCCCACGCTGCTCATGTTTTACACACTTTCTGTCTGAGCACTGTGGGAAATCTGAGTTTGGCTGTTGTTGCAAAATGATCTTGCGTCACTGTCTCTGCCTTGTTGGAGAATATTTCATTACCAAAGCCCAGAATGAGAAACATATTGGGTTTCATTGCAGTTTCTTTCATCCAAAATGTAGAAATTTGGAGGAATTGTGCGTTGATGTTGTGAGTATGTTGAAAGCGTTTCCCAGGAACTCCTTCCTTTTCACTCCAAACCCCAGAGGAGTGTCTTTGTGCGTGTGTGTGTGTGCGTGCACGTCTCCCCTGCCCCGGAGGACTTGTCCTCAGCCCGTCTCCCCCCCGTCCCCTCCATTGTGGGGCGGTCATGTCCCTCTTCCAGCGGCTGACAGACGAGGGTCTGGGTCGGGGCTTTGAACGGTGATTAATAGGGACACAGGAGAAGCCCCCCGATGGCCGGCCCTGTTTGTTTTGATTGCATTTTCATTGGTCAGGGTGCTCGAGCCGCCAGGAGACAATGGCCCTCCCTGTTTAGTGCTGACCTTTGACCCGGGCTGGTCTGCAGGCACTGTGGTGTGTTTAAGTGGCTGGTGAACAGCCTCCCCCTCGGGCCGCCGGAAACCAAACACCGCAGCCACACAAAGACGGAGAAACGCCCCCGTCTGGCCTCTGTTTAAGTATCAAACACGGTGTCGGGCGCACGCAAACCCACTCGCCGACAGCGGCAGTCCGAGAAATAACATTTGTCGCAAATCACATTTTTTTTGTTCCAGCGTTGGATAAATTCAAAGTTGAGACTTTTTGCTGCCATTACAAAAATATTGGGGGTGGTGAAAATTTAGAAAAAATTAAACAGAACAAAAACTAGTGTAATGAAGAAACTGAAGTTGTTGTGCTTTTATTTTACACAGCCTTTTATTCTGTCCAATGCCCAATAAACCTCTTTAGAGATTAGTGAAGTTGAAGGCAACTGAGCAAAGCCTGAAACAACTTAATGTGATAATGACTGGAGTTTAAAAAGCCTGGATAATTAGAAATAAGCTGTTTGTGTCAAAGATCAAACGGGACAGAGGCTCGCAGATGGAGCACATACTGTGGGTGGGGACGGGACCGTCCAAACCACAGTGTCCAACGGCTCCATCCACTGCCAAAATGTCCAAGTCCTTCCATCCTCAGCAGAATCTTCCCCATGAATAGCCCACAGTTTGGTAGTTTAATCTCTGTGAGACGTAGGGAGGTTGTAATCATTAATACTTAACTATTTTACAAGTGAGAATTGTCCACAAAATAACGGCCCTTGTAATTTCCTGTATCCAAAACACGGGAATGTCACCGCCAGTGGCTGCAGATGCTGATTACTAAATTCATCGTTGTACTCCTCTGTTTGTAAGGAGAGAATCAAGATGTCTCAGGTGAGGCGCCGCTATTAGTGACGCACTTTGAAGACATTAGATTAGAGTATGAGATTTGGTTGGGGATTTGTAGAGCGGCTAGCAGCGAAGCTAATAGCGAGGCTAGCTGGTGGGCGTTAGCTTTCATTAAAACCTTAAACTCCGCTTTTTACCGTTATCGTGTCTCCACCATTCGGGTGGATAACGAGCCCTCACGGGAACAACGCACATTCTATCAGACATGCCAAATAATCCGTAACAACTGTACGGTAATGCCATAGCCTCGTTAGCCAGCGGCTGCATTAGCTAGCTGCTAGCGTTAACCGGCAGCTGCTAATGACAGCGCGAAAATTAATGTTTACCGATTCGGTTTCGTCAGATAATAAGATACTCGAGGTTTGCCTGCTATGCCAGTCAGAGACAGTTAAATTGAGGCGTTGAAGTCTGTTACTTTTATGTCTACGTGAAAGTTTCACTGTTAGCTGCTGTCAACCATTAATTTGCTGACGGATTCATGATTAAAAGTTGTCCTGCCTGCATGTAAATCTTCTCCGTGTGTAGTAGTTACAAGAACACTCTTAGTGTGAATAGCGTTGCATTCATTCTCAGTTTCCAACGTTAAATTGGATTTCTACCTAAGCTGCATTAAATGTGTGGTATTGCTCAATGCTTGGCCGAAATATGTACCACAAAATGTGTCACTAATTTAATGATTTGGTCCCAGGTTTGTCGTTAAAAGAGGGAAATGTGCGCACAATGTTGAAGGTTTGCATGAGTTTTCAGAACCATCTAAGTGACCATTTAAATTCCAGTAAAAGGGCACAAGGCTTGAGAAGAGTCATCAACAGTTTGATCATTTGAGGTACAGTTTTGACAAAATGTGGGCAGTGAGCAGATGTTGAGTATAACGTGTGTGTGTGTGTGTATGAGGCCCCAACATTAAGCTCCAGCACAGATAAACCCCGTGTGAGCTAATCTGGTGGCCGTGAGCAAAAAGCCTCTTTTCTCTGCACTTTGCTGATGCATGGGTGGGATGATTGGCCTCATTAGATATGCCTGCATGTGTAAGCTGGGTGTTAATATCATTCAGCGCGCAGTGCAGGGGAATTCCAAAGCCTTAAATAGTGCCAGCTTCAGATGAAGCCCCCCTTCTCCCCCCTTCTCCCCCTCCATGGCTGCCACACATCCATCCGCCCGCCCGCCGCCCGTCCAGCTGTACGCATACCAAAGGTTTTGGCCGGGCTATCATATAGACGCGGGGGGAATTCCGCCCGGCGCAGACAGCAGCGTGCGCCGCTCCAGCGGGAACAATGGCGGGCTGAGCGCTGAAGCAGGTGTAATGTTTCAGGGGAGCAGGTCAAAGTGCCTGTCTGAATGGTGCATAATCACCATTCAGTGTCGTACAAATATTGGGCATTATGCAGGCTGACTTCCTCACAATGGGAGCGCTCCTCATGAATGGCTGCCAGCACCGCTCCTCCTCTCCTCTCCTCTCCTCCGCCGGCTGGGTGGCCAAATTTCAGCGCCGCACGTCAACGTTTACTGTGAACGGCTGCTGACACAGCAATGGCAAATGAGCTCTTTAGGAGGGCCGCCGCTCCACAGAGAAGTATCTCCCACGCACGACCCGAGCAGTAAGATGACAGGCCCCATTCTCTCCCCTGCAGACTCAGGGACCCGACCTCCTGCCTGTCCTGGAGAGAGAGCTCCCTGCTCGCCGCCATGGCCCAGAACCAGGTCGCACAGACCGGCGACTACTTCAACCAAGACGTGTTCAACCAACTCTTTGACATGCTCGACCAGTAAGTCCACGCATCACGCCGCACAGCTGAGATCTCAGGGAGTGTGTGTCGCAGCCTGCGGGCCTCTCTGACTCCCCCCCCCAGATCTGCCATCCACACGGCTCAGCCCATTGAGCTCAACTTCTGCGACGGGCCCGCGCGAGGTCCGGCCGGAAACACCATCCAGATCAGCATGGACTGCATCACCATGCACGGGCGGGAGGACGCGCCGTCTGTGAGTACGCAGCTGCACCGGCACCGGCCTCACACCACAAACTCACACACTCCTCAGAGTCACACACTCCTCTCCTCCTCCTCCTACGTCAGCTGTTGTTCATCCATCACACGTGGCACTTGAAGTGGCAAACCCGATTCACTGTACACTCAGTCAACACACACATCTCAGCATCTGCATTGGAATTTCCCCACGACTGTTTTCAAATTGTGCAGCGGCCTGAGCCGCAGGCCAGTTTATCAGCATCTGTCTGATGTGGCTGCGAGGAGGAGATGTTATCTGCCGCAGCCTGGGTCGGGCCCGTTTGACCCGGCCGGCCCCTCTGCTCGGTCTCCGCACGGTCACGTGCCCAAAGTTGTGAAAAATGAGAGTCATGCGGAGCCATGCGGCCCCGCTCTTGGTCTGGGCCTGGCAGCCTTTATTTTTAGCTGGAAATGTGTGTAAATTCTCCCGCGTGGGCCTGGCGTGGCGCTGCATAGCTGGTCCCTCGGCCAGCAGGGGGACGGCGTGCTCCCCTCCCCGAGGAGGAATGCCGTTGTCCAGCCAGGGTGGAACAGAGATTGCAAATAAAATTTTGTGCGAGGAGCTGAGTAACGCTACACTGCACGT
>OMPJ01039580.1:0-33904 GCA_900312935.1 Carapus acus | reverse complement strand
TCTCAATGCGACGCCATCCGAGTCACAAAAACAGTGCGACCCTACCGCATGGTGATTTGCCCCATCAACGAAAACAACGCCGCCCTTATGGTCAGCGATGGTAGAGTCATGTTGTGGGAGCTCAAGGCTCACACAGGCAGAGCTGCTGCTAACCCAAGGTATGCATGCACACACGCACACACACAAAAAAAAACAAAAACATGTTTTCTCCCCGAACATGTAAAAAAAAAATTTAAAAGTTAAAAAAAAAAAAAAAAAAAGGTAAAAGTTGAGCATCTAGCACAGGGGTGTCAAACTCTTGTTCACCGAGGGCCACATCATCATGGCGGTGGCCCATAAGGGGCCAGATGACAATGGCAATTATTAGAAGTTATAAATGTATTTAGGTAGAATGTATGTATTCATTTATAAATAGCTGAATATTAGAAATATTTCTAATAATAGCAATTTTATACTTGTTCAACCTACAAATATCCCATTTGCATTGTTATAAAAATATGTGAGGCCTTTGCTATTATTGTATCGTAGAATCTTGTGTTTTATCAGGAAAAGAAACCTGAATTAATCAACAATTACCAGTTAACAATCAAACTACGTGGTGTTGTGTCTTGACAAACTGACATTCTATAAAGTGTGTGTCTGGTCGAGGAACAGCTGCATCACTTTACTAGTAACATGCATTTTGGGAGATGTAGTTTGTGGGTCAATGCATGTTTAAATGAAGGATAAACAGTCACTCAAGCGCTGGGGGGCCACATAAAATGATCCAGCGGGCCACATTTGGCCCCTGGGCCTAGAGTTTGACACCTGTGATCTAGCAGGTCCATTTCCAAGTGAACCTCCATGGATTTAGTCATTTTAGCAATGCTAATACTTTTCAGGCCAATTAAGGATTCACATCTACAGTCATTTGCATCGTTTTAAGATGCTCTTTCACATCAGTATAATCTCAAAATCACTTCATTGTCACTCCATGTGAGTATAAAATGACTTAGGTTTTAGATTTTCTAAATGGTAAGATAACACTTCAAATTTGTATGTATTACATATTAACAATAATCATAATCACTGTCTTAAATACTCCCCTCATCCCCATTGTAGCTCAGTGAAACACTAAATGAGTGCTCTCAGAGCACACTTAGCAGGATGAGTAGATGCTCGACATGACTGCTGTGTTGAGATAGTTCCAGCACATTTCCAATCTTTATGAAACACCAGCACATTTTTCAGCGCTCACAAAGGTCAAGCCTCTTTGTGTTTTCTGTCCACCAGCAGCATCCAGTCGGTGGAAGTAATCTGTTTAAATCCTTATTTGCAAATATGCAGCAGATTCTGTCTGGCTCTGAATTTTTGGGGTTGTTTGATCCTAGAATATTATGAAAGAGAAATTAACGGGCTATTTGAATAAGCAGCTTTCATTCACCAGGTCTCAAGCTTTTGAGATGTATGTCATTGACAATTTCTCTCTTGCAGCTCCGGCCTCTCACCTCTGTACTCCCCCATATCGTTTTGTGGCGCAACGCTGGGTCCAAACCAGAAAAGGATCCTGGATCTCTCCCTCAATAGTATGATAGGTAGGTTCGTGAGCTCGATGTAGCCACCGCACAACCTAGTGTACCACTCAGAAGTCGATGCTACTAACATTGTTGCTACATCAAGTCAGGCCACAGAGAAATGATTTTTAGAATTGATAAGATACAAACGGCAAATAAGGTGGGCTGCAGGTGCGCTCATAAATTTAATTGTACTCATGTGAATTGTGTGGGCCCTCACGCATCTCGTTAAGTTTTGGATTTTATGCGTGGCAGCTGAGTGCACTACACAAGCCTCGTGCCTCTCTCTAGTTTGGCTATTCACAATGACTCTCCTGGGTGTCAGGTGCTCTTGTCCTTTTTTATCTTTGTGTCAACACAAACTCACCGTTTCACCGCATTTTACCTCATACCGTCCTTTACTCCTCGCTCAGCTCCATGTAGCTGAAGAACCAAACTGCCAATAAGAGCGCAAATGCGTATTGTTTCACTTTATCTACTTCAGATTTCTCCATTTCGGGAGAATCAAATTGCCTGTAAGTAAAAAGGCTATGCAGGGAAGATGGAGGATGCTTGTAGAGGAGTGCAGTGGAGGGGCTTGTTGACTTTTTCCCCTTCGTACGCTCTCAGTTGTAGATAGGGGATCGCCTTTCTTTAGAGCACTTTAATCCAAATCTGCTGACAAGGACCCTGTTATGTAAAATGACCAAGCCCTTTCTCTTTGTATGTGCTGCTCTGCTTATTAGTTCATCCAAGCAAGGGAAGTAAATGGCATTGATGCATTGATAAGACAGAATGCAGGGACACAAATTGTGCCACAGACCTCAGAGGTCTATGACGGTCACCAAGATGTTGTGAGAAAAGTCCTTCCACGTATGAATTTATATTGCAACAGTTTTCATTGGAAGTGTTTCAATATATTTGTCTGTTCTCCCATTTGATGGTGGAAGAGAGAGCTGAAAGATTTAAGGACACAAATTCCGTCAAACATGTCTGTAAAAGAAAATAAGAGTTATAACTCTCCCGCACTGCTCCAGACTCTCTCAAACACTGTTTCGCTGTAAAGATTTCACCCACCCACACTACCCTCACATACCATTTCCCTGTATCTTTATAACATAATGAAATTATTATGGCACTTTGCCTGGACTGCGTCATCCCTTCTGCCTGTGAGCTGTAAAACTTCATGTGTACACTTCTCTGCCATGTCCCGTATAAAAGGCAGCTTGTAGCGACTCTTATGAGGCAGTGCCGTTACGTGTGAGGTTGCCCACAGACAAGGATTTGAGAGGTGCAATATTAAGCATGTGAAGTCTGATTCTGACTTAAGTCGGAGGGCTGGCAAAAAATTAAGTTGAAACTGGCTTTTTGCTGACTACTTGATCATCTATTCAACTGCAATGAAGCTGTTTGATTAAACCACTGTACTCCAGAGCACAAAATGAACTAAACAGTTTTCATCTGACACCAACCAGTGCTCCACAGATTTAACATATGCAGAGTAGTAGTAGTTTGCTTTGATTGATACACCATAATCAGGAATCGGGAATCAGGCATCTTTTATTGTCTTTCCAGCAATTGAATTGTGAAATGAAACTAAGGTGCTGCATTCCAGTGCAAATAGTTGAAGTAGAGAAAGAAGAAGAAGAAAGACAGTTTCTACATACAGAAAAATATAAACACAATATGTACAATATGTACATTATAAATATCGGTATAAACATTATAAATACATTATTATTACAGTATGGTATAAATACATTATTATCAATTAAATTAAATTAAATTAAATTAAATTAAATTAAATTAAATTAAATTAAATTAAATTAAATTATTGTAATGAATTACTGTATGTTCAAAATACATTCTAAATAATTCTGAATTATTATAAATACATTATACTCAAATGGATGATGCAATTGTTTGAAAAAGGGCAACTGTCTAAGTCCTTCTCTCAATAAAAGATTGGATACGTCCTGATGGCATAGAGTGCTCATGTTTATGACAAGAAGTTCCACTAAGTTCTCTTGGCGAGGCGTTCAAAAGTACATTAAGTAATTTTGATTTGAGATAGAGGTTTCACAAACTTGACAGCAGTGGCTGGAGCCGAAATGAAAATGCGCCGTTGTCTCGTTTTGCCTGGCCCAACTTTTTATCCAATGAATCTGCAGCATGGAATCAGATTACTGCAGCAAAATTAAACGTATCTCGCTCAAAGTCAATGACCCACTTTACAGCATGATGAAAAGACAAGTGGTGGTAATTTCAACAAGTCCCAGTGGTCCTAGGAAGGGCTCATTCAGGAACCATTGCATACATATATGCTAATTCATGTAAACCCGCAATGCGTTTTTCCAATGCGGTGCAGTGCTTGATGGAATCATAGAACCATATTAATTGGAAACATATAATTTTGACGGTTTTGATCCCCAGATGCTAGCCCTTGTATATTTTGTCATCTTACCCAATATTGCTCATTACTGTCTTCTATTACTATCAATATTCTCAATTCTTTAGAGCAGCATGTAGTTAGAGGGCCAACGCCTCCAAAAAGAAAGTTGAGTCGAGCTTACTTCTTGCTTTGACCACTTTGGAAATTATCTAAAACTGAATCACTGCAAACTGAAAGCCAAGAACACTATCGAAATTACTAAAGAGCACAGACTCGTGTATGTTCGAGACATTTAGCATAGTCCTCCATCAAGCCCTATGCAATTTACACCATTATTCAAGGACGGATGCATAATTACAACGCAGAAATGTTTTGCCAAGGTGTGGTATTGTGACTCAGTGAGTCAGACAACAGTTCCAGCAAACAACATTGGCCAGCAAGTCCAGTTTGAAATACTGCGCACACATAACGAGCTCTGCCAAACCGCTTTAATAATAATAATAATAAGCGTTGCTCTATATGTCCCTATGTGCGTTGCTGCCTTCAGTTGGCAACGGCATGCAAACTCCATAATCCCCTCCTTTTATCTGTCCCAAATGATCCGTTCCATCTCCAGGTCAGACTCTAATAGCCGGCGAGGCTCCTCCGCTGTCATCCATCCAGCAGGAGGTCCAGCTGAAGTTCCTGCTGACCGGCCTGCTGTCCGGTCTGCCGATGCCTCCGTTTGCCATCCGCATGTGTCCTCCTCTTACCACCAAAAACATCAACCACTACCAGCCCTTGCTGGCTGTAGGTACGTATTAATTCGTCCGCGTACCCGCGCCGACGCACTGATGGGAGGCATACGGTACATGATGAAGTGGCTGTGCTCAGTTTAATTTTCTCAGTGACGAATTCTCCGTCATTCAGTCGCTGACGCTGTGCGTTACCATAAATCACTCGCTGCCTCGGTGTTGAGCTGCCTCAGTCACTGCCAGCACGGCAAGATGCTCAGTGTAACGGATGTATTGCATGTTGCAGTTGGTCTTTTTTCTCCCTCCAGCTGAAAAAAGTTTCAATCAAAATAGAATTGAATATTGCTATTGCTATTTTTTATGACAATTACTGGTCGATGACTTGGCTAGAAGAATTTTGCCATGCTGTATGGCTGTGACTATTGTTTAGAATTGCAATCACTTTTACCTGACAGAGCAGTCTCAGCTCAGCTCCCTCAGCAGGATACTCTCTGCCTCTTAGCAACAAGGGGACCCCCAGAGCTTTTTTCTTTTCCCAACTCTCTGTTCTATTTCGCACAACCTGGCATAAACATACTTTAAATGGTTTACCGTTCAATTAAGCTGAAATAGATCCCCGCATCATACAGTAGAGGCATTTCTCACATTGTGGGATGCAAAAGTGCAGTATGAAAGATTAACCTGCGATTGAAATAAGCTGAAGAACCTGACTATGTTTAAAATGTACATTCTGCTGATGCATGGTGTGTCCGAGACAAACAGCTACAAAAGCTAAATGCCCTGTTTGATACATTGGCCCTATCTTTGTGGTTGCACAGCTGGCCCATACAGGGTCGACCGAGCAGCGAGCAAACAGTGAAAGATGGGGAATAGATTAAGAGTCTAGTGAAAATAGTGAAAAGCTGATATTCATTCTTTGAATGGAGGGGGAAACAACGGAGCGCACATGAGCCCTGAGTTGTTCAGAGAATGTGTAAAAACCTCGGTGTTTGCAGCGTAATCACTTATGATTGATGATAACTAATCAACACCTGCGAAATGTGTTAATTCTAGTTCTTTTGAATTAACACACCTCATTGTTCTTATTTGCTATCTCGGCCTCAGGCTGCTTCTTCGAGCCACGACAGGTTACTGTGACCTTTACCGTGAAATGTGGATTTTTAGTCACAGATGATATTTTAGGCGAAGCTGTCTCAGCCACAGCTTGTGGTGGAAATTGGTCTTGTGTCAGTGGAAAAACTTTTTGAAGCATTTTCGATGGATTGATTGTACAGAGATCTGACTGTGTCAAAACTCCTGCTGTTTGAAAAAACTTAGTAGAAATACGTAATTTAATTTGTAGCCCAACCTGCCCTTTTGCCTGAAACTTATGAAGAACCCCTTTCACACCGTAAGCCATCATTACTGTGGCGCTTTTCAGGCCGACAGTTGGAAAACTGACAGTTCAATGGGCTCGACTCAGCAAACTGATGAAAAAGCAGCACCTTCAGTTGAAATATCAATAATATTGTCAACGTTCAAATAAGTTGTCTGCATATCTTATTTGGTTGTAATCTGCGTAACGTCTCTCTGCCTGCGTACTTCCTTATCTTCTCCACAGTAAGGATGCATGTAATCTTCTCTCTGAATTGAAGATTAATGGGAGAAATCTATGCACAATTTATGTCTGCTTTTGTCCTTTTGTGTCCTTAGCTTTGTATGTGTGCGAAAGCACGCACTGTAAATCTGCCTCGCTACTGCGGCGTGACTATGCTCTCTCCAAAACAACAGCAAATCTTAAGTTTAGTTGTCACACTGAAAAATAGGCCGCACTTAGTCCCCTGACGAGGCGCCCGTAAATTCATCATATTTCCAAGATGCATTGCCGCCCTTAGATGTCTAGACAAGCTGACGAATAATGGTACTCTAAACCCTAACATCTTTCAAAACAGTTGCCGTGCGTCTTGTATTCTAACTGATAGCTACGATTCAACCTCTGCAGATGTGAGAGTATCAGCGAATCACGTCCACTGAGCTCGAATCATAGAGATCACAGAAGTTGAATGCACAATATTACTCACCGTTTCAAATAGTCTCTGTGGCTTCGAGCCTGAATAGTGTCCTTCATAGGCCTGTCTTTGTTTTCTGATACTGGTGCGCGCACACGCACACACACACTGAATCCTGAAAACTGTGGGAGCCCACCGCAGCACAGATGGTGTGGGCTTGACTCGGCACAGCTGGTTTTCCAGCAGCGCTCTGAATATGAAACTAGAACATCAGGAGTGCGTTTTCTGTGCATGCTGTTCGCCAAATCTCTGCAGTCATCTTGCATAGTCAGGCGCTTCAAAAGTCTCAGGCGGCGTTATTAGAAATGTCCCTTTTCTTTCGTATCCTTGGAGCTGAATGGCGAGCGAGCGCAAACAAGCCCAGCGCAACGGAGATTACGATAAAGGTCAACAACACCTGCGCGTGCGACGCTCGAGCTCGCGGGCTGTGATATCGGAATTAATTTCAGCACGTGAATTGCTTAATTGATCTCACAGCGAGGTTCCATGTGCTACACTAGCGTGGCATTTTGAGGGCAGCGCATTTAATTTATAGCCGGCCTCTAGTATTGCTTCGGGGTATTAATTGTACTTACCGCAGCAAAGTTGAGTTTACATCTAGGTCAGTATCATTTGTGTTTTCTTTTATTTCTCTTAAGCTTGACAGACCAAACCTACCCCATCTGATGTTGAATGCGTGCCTTAGTTAAGGAGCAAATAAGTAGAAATGGCTTCTCAGAATCCGGTTCAACATCGGTATCCAGCACCACGCCTGTTAACCAACTACCAGAGTTGATGCTTGATCACCAACTGAGCACACACAACCTAATTTAAAGCCTCTCGTAATGATAAAGGCTTTCACATTTCACATTGTTACTGCCTTATGTCGGTGCCTCACCGCTCAGTGTTGCTGTTCCCTCAACAAATGTCGAAACCACCCTGAAACCTACTCTGCTACACCTCTCACAAGGTTCAAACAATAGTTGCAATGAGCTCACCGTCGAAGGTTCCACAGCACCAAGGGTTAAGGTTATTTTTTATCCCAACGCCCCGATGAGATTTCTTCTCCTGCGCTTATCATTTTCTGACTGCTTCTTTTCACTCTTGTCAGTTTTTTTTTTTTTTTCCACATCTCCACGTTTCATAGTGAAGGTCATACAGACTACATAGTGTATTCAACTTTGGTAGCCAAAATACAACTGCCTTGTCTCCTGTCAGGCACGAAAGCTGCAATCAAAAAACCAGACAGGTCTATTATGTATGCCCCTGACATCTTTACTCTGCAAAGGCGCTCAAACATTGCAATTCAAAGCAGCTCGCCATTCTTTCAATTTAATCGTTCATGGTTGTCGCCGAGATGCTCTCCCCTTCGTGGTTTGGATCTAAAGAATATAATGGTTGAGTAGAAATATAAAGAAAAGGCCAGCCTAAAGGTCAGCTTCAAGTATCCGGCCGAACAAATTTCATCTCAGCTCGCTGAAGATGAACAGCTCAAAATATTTATTGTATGCACTGATTCTCATTCGCAGCTCGACTATCCTGTCAAATGGAATGTGGGTTATGTTTGCTATATACAACATGCCATTTTTAAAGCCAATGTTTTTTCCAATTCACTACAACAGATAATACTTTCATCAAATCTGACTGACAATATTGTGAAACTAAAGAACTTACCAAAATCTTACCCGTTTAGGGGTCACAGTAATCTAAATCGTATTTTCTACAATCAGCAGTATATGTTATTCAAGCAGGTCTTATAAATCCTTGTAATATTTGTAATACCCTATTCAGCATATCTAGCCAGCTTACAGGAATTCCTGTCTAAGAAGCGAATTCTGTGTAAATTCAAATTGAGGAAGACATTCCTTTGTCTCCCTGCAAGTGAAGCCTTTGTTTTCTTAATTAAGAGATCCACTACAAATCCCTGCAAATGCAAATCATTACAACTTGCAGTGACCCATATTGACCCTCGTAGAGTTAAAATCCAGAAAATCTTGTGTGTCCATGAACACAAGTGTTGCGGAAAGTGTTCTAATCTTCTCTGAACTTTGATGCTGAATGTGTTTTTGCCCAAGTAAAGCCCATAACAATGCGCTTCACAAAATCCCAACGCAATCATCACTTGGGTAAGGATGGAAATTCGCAATGTGCTGAAACAAATTCTGTTATTGGACGCAGTGACAGAGATTTTTTGATCCTCCTACTGAGATCACAATTAGCCATGCGGTGGACGGTGGGCTCGATTGACCGAAGTTTGTCTCCCGAGCCACACATCCATCTGTGTCGGCAAATCAAGGTCAACGTCGATTAGCTGTCAAACTTCAGCCGTTTGCCTCACAGTCACACTGAAAGGCACTCTCGACAATACTATCCCTCATCTCTCACGCTTGGAAGACAACAAATGTCATCTCCATCAGTAGGCGAGTAAACAAACTCCTGCCTTGGGGCGACCCATGGAGGCCCACCGAGGTACACGAGTTTCGGTGATCCCGTCTCGTCGTTCTCTCGAAGAGTGAACACAACAGCTTAACAAATCGCACCGCCATTGTTGCACACAACATCTATTATATATCAGAGGCAACCTTGATGTCTGTCTGGGTATGGCTCACTTCTTCACAGATGTTGCGCCTGCGTACGGCCCTTTGCAGGCTGGGGACACTTTACTGTCAGATTAATTCCATTTCTCTCAAACAGAAATGAAATGAAAGGGTGAAGTCTTCCCTGCAGCTGTCCACAAAAGTGAATGAAATCCTCCCAAATGCAGCAGAATGCTTCGCAGACCCGCTAATGGTGGACTCGTCACTGTAACATCTGTTTTGGAGTAGCACAGCAAAGAAATGGAGAGGAAGATGTGGATTGTGGAGTCTCGAGAAAGCACGATTTGAATTCTTATCTCTTCATGCTCATTACTGATGTTTTGAAAGCAATTGTTTCTGCATGCAGAGCAAAGTTTTTCATTTAATCTCATTTACCAAATGACAAAGTAGATTAAGAATTAATCTCTGCTGTTATTGTTTGGATCTTATTGTATCACAAGTCTAGTCCACAATCTGAATTCCCTTTTAAGCATTGCAGTCAAAGTCTTCACTTTGGATCTTGCATTTGCATTCCTACACAATAAGGTTTTCAATCCCTCGTGTCACATTTGCATTCTCTTGCAGTAAGTCGTGTTTCTCTTTAGTAGTCATTCCCTTCTTTGCCATTTTTCTGCAGCCTCACCTCGCGTTCCCTCCCTCTGCTCGCCCCAGGCAGCGAAGGGAGACGAGGTTTCTCCTGCTTTAAAATTATAGCATACAATGGGTTTATATCAATTGTTTATGGATTGTATGGAGGCTGAGCCAATGTTGTGTTTCTTCTCAAAGAATTCATGAATTCAACCACCACAAATATACACTCACATAGGATTTGGTTGTGGTTAATCTCACTTACCAAGCTGTGTTAAACAATTGTTAATATTGCAAGCCTATCATCATTTGAATAATGAACTGAATGAAAGCTTGTTCAAGTGACATATTAGATAATCCTTAATGTGATTGAAAGACTACTGATACAGCTCCACAAACAGGCTGCAAAGTCTCCCTGCACTGCAGCGGCCACAGGCATACCCCTTAAATTTAAGGGTGGTTTTGTAGTTTCCCTCATTGAATATGGAGTGGTGCAACATTGAGCGTGTGAGCTGGCTGACTCCATTTGATGAGCTACCTCAACCGCACCTTTCACGCTGACAGGGACACAGCGAAAACACACTTGTCCCCTTTTTCTCCTACTTCAGAGAAAATAATAAACAGTGTTGTGATCTTTCATCATGCCTCATCAGTCTTGGGCTGTACTGTATCTACTTTTATGTTCCTTTTGTCCAATTCCCAGGTACCAGTAATGGATCTGTCCTGGTGTACAACCTGACCAGTGGCCTTCTCCACAAAGAACTGAGTGTGCACTCCTGTGAAGTCAAGTAAGACTATTGTATGTTATGTGTGTCAGTCAAAGGGATGGCAGTATCTGCTCGTGAAATCAGTCAGAGCTTATGAACCTTTAATTTCCGAGATAGATATCATCATTAAGATCTGAGAATCGCTTCTCCAGAAAAGCTCAAGTGCTGAAATTCTTTGAACACAACAGTGTCCCCTTAAGATGAGATAAACTTCCTTGTCCCAAAGGAAGGTAGTGAATGTTTTTAAGGAATCAGAAACAGTGTCTTGCCAGTGTCATTTTTTATACAGATCGAAGAAAAGGTAGGTAACCTTAAACAATCCCTAGCAAATCAACAAATAAATGTTTGCCCTAAGGTGCCCTGCTGTTAGAATCTTACTCAACATCGTCCCTAACTACATTACAAGACTTTATTACAGATTGACGGTCCTAACCTTAGATGTCCGCAAAATCTGTCACACTTCCAACGACTCCTCCATTTGAGCCAAACCCAGTTCCAGCTAAAGCAACTGTCCATTTTTCATCGTCGGCAAGAGGTGAAAGGTAGTGGGGGGGCTAAATCAGGTTAGCGTGGTATGAGCAGCCAGCAGGTACGCATTTGTCACACGCTAGCCTTTTGTCACAGTCACAGTTTGTGCGTTTTCCCTGCCTTACGGGGCTTCTGGCGCGAGTGGAACCGGTCGAATCTTCGCTCCCTCGGGACAGGGGCGATCTCCTCACTCCCTTACTCCGCCCCGGGAACACCAGCGCAGGGGCAGTCTGTAAGGATTTTGTGCATCTCTGCAGCCGTCCGGTTGTTGTAGAGGAGTTCCGCTCCAGCACATTGTAATGGTTTATTATTTCGCACAAGTGAGGCAGTGGCAGTGTCGATTCTGTTGGCAGGCTGAGATCTCTTTTGCCATCCTAGCACCCCATCATGCAACAGCCAGCCATCAAGAGCGAGCAGCCCACACTTCATTAGGCACCATTGCCTAATGAGCCTAAGTATTTCACCAGAATTAATTAATTTGGAGATTGAATCAATTGTGCTATTAAGAGATTGATTGGAAACAAACACAATCCCTTCGAGCAGAGCTTCGTTTCCTTTAATGCTATAAGTTAGTCCCTACACTTGCTCGCTCGCACAAACTTTATTGAACTTTATTTTAAGTGATTTTTACTTTAAGTAATTGAGATACTGCAGATACTGCTTACATAAGCTGTTTCTCAATACGTATTAGTAACAATATTAAACTGACAAAAGGAATGATCATTCTAGACACCATTTTATAGAACATGGTCAGATTTCCAATGTGCTAAAGTAAAAGGAGATTCTCAGTTACTAGTGAAATTGCCTCGCAGTAGTATTTGTAATATTTGAATGAGGACATCTTATGGCGTAGCTGTAGCTGAGTAGTCATAGCTGAGGCAGTTAAAGGTTTATAGTTTTCACTGTGATTTTTATTATGTTGCAAACACTCAATATCTGTCATGCAAACCGTATCTAAATCCAATTTAAATTGATTTTTATTCATCACTCATAACTGCATACAGGTAACATGCACGTACTATGCATACATTGAATCATCTGCTTTTAAAACCAATCCGTCATTGTAAGTACACAATGTAAACACATGTATTACGATCCATGCAGTGACACACACCCAGAAGTGGCACTCGAAATGTATCACTTACTCACTCCTTCTACAGTCATGTAGTTTTGTGTGATGTCAGCTGCGATATGATATTTAATTTCCTGAATGACACAATAAAACATGTATACTCTCCGTTACTGGATACACATCTCGATGAGATTTTCTGCATGCTGGAGCAGAGGACTGGTGTTTAAAGGCCGTGCTGCTGTGTTTCATGCCCTGTGATGTGCAACATTAAAAGCGGTGTATTTTTTGGAGCCGCAACAGTCGGGGGTCGTTATGGAAATGAGCCCAGCAGCTCCCTCGGCTACACAGCCAACACCAGGAGAGGCCTGGTTAGCATCTCATTTATATTTTGTTGAGAAATTGACTAATTAATCATGTGCCTATTTACCATATCATTACGGCGCAGAGCTCCGGCACCACAGCTCAAAAATTTCAGCTCTCACTCGTCAGGGGCTGAATTCCTTTGCAGTTTAGGTGTGGAATTTTAGGTTTTCATGCAGTGAGTTTGTGTGGATGAAGCCTTTGACAAACTATACATAACCTTTTTATGTACGTTTATTTAACAGAGGAATCGAATGGGTGAGTCTCACCAGTTTCCTGTCTTTTGCCACGTCTGCGCCGAACAACATGGGCCTCGTGCGAAATGAACTGCAGCATGTCGACCTGCCAACCGGTGAGAGGCTTTCCCCACACACGCACACACACACACACACACACACACACACACACACACACTTACACTTACACACTACCTATCACTGAGGATACTACCGCTGACACCTTTAGCACGGGCCGTAATTCTTAATCCCTCTGTTACTTTGTGCTTTAGCTGTCTGAACAACAGGAGGTACAGATATCACTGTCTTCCAAATTCATTACTTCCTCTCCCAGTGGATCTTTTTTTGGCAGCAAATATGAAATATAGGAATCGACTCGAATATGCAGCAAAGCTTTATGACGCTCCTGACCTTTCCTGGATGCAGACCTTCTTTGTTTTTAGAATTTAGCGCACATTTTGAGAAATGACGACGTGAAGACAGTCGGTGTGCCCGAGCTGAAATGGAAATTGACTTGTTGTTTGTGTCTGTAATCACAAGGCTCGCATATAATGAAGAACTATTGAATATGATATCAGTCAGCATCAACTCCGACCAAATATTCTTTTTCCATAGAGTTATCAGCACTTTAAAGAGTGTTTGAAGCAGTGAGATGCAGAAAGACGAAGGTTGAGACGTCAAGATGCTTTTCTGAGAGTAAACACATCGAGAGAGAAAAACATTTTTAATGACGGCAGTGACTGGGCACCTAGTTCGTACAGGACAATGAATGCAAGTCACACCTTTAATGACTGTCTGTTAAGCAGCAATCATCAAAGTTAACAGTCTGCTATATTTGGTTTCACACCCCCACACTCGCAAACAAACGCCCCGAATTATTTCATTTCAGATTTTCAGCGTGAAGGCAAATGAGTTCTGGAGAGTTTCGTCCCTCAGGGGGTCAGACTGCGTGAATCTATTTACATTTACATACATCATTATTTAGTGCCACTCCTGGACTGCAATTTTTGTGTAGAATTTATACGGTTTCCCAGCTGGACTGTCATCTAATAAGATTTTAATTAGTGTATTAAAAAAACAAATGTTCTTACCACATTTAATGGTGGATATGAATATCTCTTTTCAGCATGCACTGTGTGTTCAGTTCTGTCATTTCAAGATGGTGGAACAATAATTAGGACAGGGCTAGTGTTGACAAGTGTGACTTGCGCGCTTTCATTGTACATGGCCTCACATCCCGCCATCACTGACACTCTGTTACAAATGAGGTACACTTGTTATGATCGTCAAAATCATCACAGATTGATTTTTTATTTGAGAAGCAAACGGGGAAGGAACATTGTATTGTTGCCACAAAGTGAGCAGCTACTGCATTTCATGATATGTGCATGATTAAGAGCTGTAGGCTGACATTGTCAGCATTGACTCTCGTGTAATCAATCAATCAATTATTGTGATGCACCAAGTGACATGCAACCAGTCCCTCCTTGGCCTGACTGGGGGAGAAAAAAGACAAAGAACAATAAAGGGGGCATGATTACACTCTGGTGCACCGGTTCACAGTTGTTTTTTTACATGACCTAAAAAGCTAATGTCATCACCTCTAGACCCCCATACCTTGTCAAAGTTTCAAACATTGCCGAGTGTAATCAACTCTTCCATCAAAAACTGTCAGGTGAAAGTCTTGAAGGGCATCCTTGTTTTGTTTTGAGGGACACCACGGAACTCTGCATAATATCTGCACTGTCAGGTGAATATATGCAAACGAAAAGCCGCGACGAGGCCAGACAGTCAGATTAATTTGTCTGGAGTTTTCAATATCCCCTCCCAGTCAAAACACACCGAAGCATGATGCGCAAGCAACAAAGTTTAACACAGATAGAATTCATCCGTTCACCAGCTTGGAGTGAGACACTTTTCTCTGTGCCCCACCCAACACCCTTTTCCTTTCTGTTCATTTCTTTCTTCCAGGCAGATGTTTTGCATTCAGAGGAGAGCGAGGGAACGACGAACCTCCAATTGAGGTGATTAAAGTGTCTCATCTCAAGTGAGTTGACTACACTCCCCTCTGCAAGCAAAATCAATTTCCAGCTTCTCATTTGTTTGTCTCCTGTATTTCGCCCAGAGACACTCGCATACATCACTTCTTTGAGTATTTTAAATCATCTGGCCAACAAAGGTGTCACATTCCAGAATTAGTTGGATTGCATATTGCGCGCACGTCCTCTGTACTGCTTATTTCACAGTTGGCCTTTTGGACAAGCAGTCGGTGTTCTCCTGTGGCGCTGGAATATGTTGGCCCTCTACAAAGCCATGCTTTCAACCCTCAGTGAATTTTAGCGACCCTGAAAAGAAATTGTGCTTTGTCAGATATTTGTAGTTAGTTTCCCTATTTATTTTGTGTAAACATTCTTGTTCGACTTCAGACCCTGTTTTACAAATGCAACTTCCACTACACTATGCATTACAATGGAAAAGACAATGGAGGAATAGTTGTGGCATTTACAAAATAACTTTAATCTCTTTTTATGTTAATACTTGTTCTGCAATTCAGTATTTCACTTCAGCTGTTTGCAGTTAATCTTACGCAGTCCTGCCAAAATTCAATCCATCCTGCAAAATGTATTGTGTTTTGAAGTGCCACAATATCACAAGCTAGTTATGGTGCTTCAGGTACATTTGCTATTCCATCTGTACTCAGTTATTTGTTGTGTAAAATATTTGTAGAATATCTTCACAAGCACCATGAGCTGGTTTAATGTCAGATGAATTTCTGTGTAGCAGTGGAACAGAGGCTGAAAAGTGTTCAGTTGGATGCGCGTGACCAAACACAATAAACCGCATAATTAGGATTTCATTATTGAATCATTTATAATGCATTTCATTTCTATCATTGTTCCATTTCAATATGAATGCATCATCTTACTCATCACAGCATAGATTTCTTTTTAATTTTTTTGAGCATGAAAGACAACATAGAGAAGGAAGGTTTAGGATGTTTAGATATTTGTTGACAATGAGATAAATGTGAATTCAGTAAGTGTTGCTTTTAAACCTGTCTTTCCCCGTGACCATCCGTAGACAGTACCTGGTGGTGGTATTCAGAGACAAACCCTTGGAACTGTGGGACATCAGGACGGGGACCATGCTGCGGGAAATGGCAAAGAATTTCCCAACCGTCACAGCTCTGGTAATATATTATATATTAATGACCCTTTTCACATGTACAGTATCTCTAAATTAGTTTTCTGTCTCCCTCCACTGTTTGTGGGAACCATTAGAAAAACTGAAGGATTCCTTGGTGCCCAGCAAAGAGAGGCTGCTTCATTAGGCCAGAGAAATTGATGTGAAAGAAGAGTTATGTAGGACACACCTCAGAGTGGGGTTGTAAAGATCTGCACAGTGCAAATAATAGCACCAATAGCCTTAATAATACATGCTGTCTTTCCTCAGCCCCATAACGCCGTCTCATTTCCTTATTGATTGTAATCCCCCGTCACCCACACTGTAGCCTCAGTCCCCCATTAAAATAGGTGGGAAACTGCCTCCGCTGTGTGCCCATTTCATTTATCCAACAATCTAAGTGTAAATTACTTCCTCTTTGCTCTCTTGTGCTCCCTCGTCACACGAATGTTCACCTTTTTCTGTCTGGCTTGGTACTGTGCATGTTCCCATATCAAGATCTCTTTGTGTCTGCCCGTAACAGGAGTGGTCCCCATCCCACAACCTTAAGAGTTTGAAGAAGAAGCAGATGGCCGCCAGGGAGGCCATAGCTCGGCAGACGGTGTCAGATGCAGAGCAGAGCAGCGTTGAGTCTTCGGTCATCAGGTCAGCTCTCTGCGTGGTGTGGGGACTTTGGGTGTAGGAGCTGTGGGGGCAGAGAGGCGTCTGGGGTCAGGGGGTGACAGCCTGTTTCCACCGCCAGCATTCATCTGTGGACTCGCTAAAGTTAATGTTGTCATCACCTCAGTATTGGTAGTTTGATTGCAATACTTGACATGAACATTCTTTTTCCCCACATGCTTTGACCTTGGCCGTTTAATCAAACGTGGATATTGTTTCTCTGCCGTAGTCTGTTGCAGGATGCTGAGAGTCGGTCCGAGACCAGCCAAGCCATTTCGGCCCGGGAGCATTTCGTATTCACCGACACCGACGGGCAAGTCTACCACATCACAGTGGAAGGCAACACAGTCAAGGATGGAGCACGAATCCCCCCCGATGTGAGATTTATACAGTTATTCTTACATTTCTGTGTCGGACCTCATATCAAGGTCATCCCCATTGGGCCGGATGGAAATACTGTATCTCTCAAACGTACCCTCGCCACGCTCCTCTTTCTTCTCTGTCTATGATAATGTATCCCGCCATCTATCTTATCCGCCAGATCTCTGTTTCATCCTCTGTCCATTTACTGTGCACTGCACATCCCTTAAACACAGTCTGCCCTTTCCTTATGGTTGGTTTTCTATCCGTGGGCCTATATTAGTTTTCGTCTTCCCCGTTTTTCCAATATTTCAAAGTCAGCGGGGAGATGGATTGCAACCGATTATTTTGAGCTTAATCTTTTGGTTCCGTTGACTCTGAATGAAACTCTCTGCACGCAATGTTTTTTATGTGAGAGAGGAGCATAGCATCGCACTCCCTGTGCAAAATCGCCCTCCCTCGAGTTTATCTTCTTTTGGCATCGCTAAACCCGCGTGCCACACGTATTCAGCCACCGCATGAAACCGAGGTGAAGGTTTTGTCAAGCAAATTTCACGTATCTTTATTTGTCTGGCAATTAACCTCACACCTGCTGGCGCCCTGCCAACTGTGTTTGCGCGTGGTCGTGAGCGATGCTAGTATTTTCATCAGAGTGTTATCGGTGTGTACGTCTTTTCTCTCCCAGGGCTCAGTGTGTGACTCATTTACCGGGAAGAAACACAGCAACCGCGCTCGACTGTGAAATGTCCATCATTTACCCAGCTCCTCATTAGCTTTGGCAAACAAATGACCGCGCTGGTAAACTGAGATATATACTTACTGGACATGGGATTTTAGTTTACCCAGGTGACTACAAGGCGCAGAGCTGAAATGTTGTCATCAAGGTTATTTAGTGGGTGAAATAGTCTATGATGGCAGCAGACATTAATGTTTTCATAAAAAGCACACAATTTTGCCTCCTATAATTTAGGATGTTGGATTGGATGGCTGAGGCTGGACCGTAGGTGCCGCCATCAACTCCAGATGTGTTCAGCAATTATCCGGGTTTGTCTGTTATATTGTAGCTACAGTCAAGTGCTGTCTATTTTGGTTATCGTCCGTTTTCATTCCGCAAGAAGCAGCGCAATTTCACGCTTTGTCACTCAGGATACTTGTTTTTTCTTTTTGCCTGCTTTCATTTGGGACAGCCAAAATTAACGAACGGCGTTTGGCGTCATCCTGCAACATAGTTCAATGCCATCGTAGCGTATCACATTCCGAAGCCCGCGTCTTTGCACCAGATTGGGCTGTTAAGCAGCCAGTGTTTTTCTTTGCCGACTTGCCACATAGACGGATAGCACAGGTTTACAGGGGGATTTGAAGCTTTATCTCCACGGCGGGTGCGCCGCAAAAGATTTGCAAGCCCCATAGGTTTTACAGTCCTCTTAAAATGATCGAAGATTGTCATATCTCTGTCAGAAAATTGACAGAGACTCTACTAAAAAAGTTTGGCTTATCATCTATTGTGTATACGCTTTGAGAGGGGAGTCACAAGTTGCTCCAAGATGAGTCGACACTTGCCTGCCTCACATCAGCTCAGAATATATTGTAGTATACTTGTGTCTTTTGGTGAACCTCACACTTTATTTTCAGGACTTTTCACAAGATTATGGAGGTTTGGTGTATATGTTTTATGCCCACGAATCGTGACCATGAATGTTTCATCTGTCGTTATCACTTTTCTAACATTGCTGCCATATTGATCATTGTTTCCAAATATAGGCTGTCTAGGTACTTACCTAGGTACACAACTATAATTCGTGCTTTCCTCTGATATCGCTGTGAAAAACAGTCTCACCACAAACAACTGCACCATGGTTATAATGAAGAAAACTATTAAGAGGTTTTGGATGTATCTTAAATCTCTCTTCTATCCTCTGTTGTAGGGAAGTATGGGCAGTATAGCCTGCATTGCCTGGAAAGGCGATACACTGGTTCTGGGTGATGTGGACGGCAACCTAAATTTCTGGGACCTCAAGGCCCGTTTATCCAGGTATTCTATTATTGTGCTTGTCAAAATTTTTATTCGTTCCTCGTCTGCTTATTGCTTAAGACGAATAGACAAAAACAAAGACAACCTATCAAGTTTGCACCTGCAACACGAGCTGAGGACTCGAAGTCCATACAACTCTATGTGCTGTATGATGTAACATACTCTGCCAGAACGGATGAGGACAAACGACGTGATTTCAGAATTGTGAAACAGCTTAAAATACTTGAAACGATAGAGAGTGGTGATGTAAAATACATAACAGCCAGTCCTGCTTTTCATTCTAGGGGAATACCGACGCACCGTGGCTGGGTAAAAAAGATCCGCTTCGCCCCAGGCAAGGGCAACCAGAAGCTACTGGTCATGTACACAGACGGGGCAGAGGTCTGGGACACAAAAGAGGTAGAGGGCGTTTTGATAGTCACCAAAAATATGTCAGTTTAATGTAGGAAGCACTGTCGCTCCTGGTTTGGATTATTCTCACAGCCTGCAGATTCACAGTTTCCGCATTATTTGATGGTGGAACGTAGCCGTAAGGGAAAACACATAAACCCACTGCAGATTCTCAAGAGTCTGTGGCGCTGGATTTGTGGTCTGCTCAGCGACTCGTAACCATGGAGGCTCTGCTTTAGAGGGATATGAATAAAATGTGGTCTAATGTCCGATAGGAATGTTGCTGCTGCTAACCGTGCCATAGTTGTCATTGTAGCTTGTGCTAACACCAGATGTCAAGCAAAAAGATGATCACTGCTCTTGCATGCAACATGCTCCCTCACCACCTCTTTACTTTTGCTTACCAGAGGCATCAACATCCCAAAAGTCCGCGCTGCTCAGTCTTCATTACACCCTGTGGCGCGATTGTGCCCTAGTTCATCATTTTGGCCAAAGTCAGACTTTTCGCGTTTGCTCGTGTGCGTGTGTGTCAGTGCGCTTATGTGTATTTTCTTTTGGGCTTGTGCGTATTTATGTCTAGTCAAGCTGCAATGCCTGCCCTCAAAGCCGCAGATGCTAAAAATATATTGAGGTGAAGATGAATGTAGACACAAATAGATGCCACAGTGTATTAAAGAGTGTGAGGAGGAGGGATAATATTTTCCAGAGGGGAGGGGGAGTCGGTTTTCTGTTGCTCACGGGAAGGGAGACAACCAGGTGTGCATCATACAGTATGGGAATACGGGAGGATGGAAAGCGAGGGAGAGAGATGGAGGGAGGCTGGAGGAGCTCTTAGAAATGCTCCAGTGCTCTGCTGTCAGCAGAGTCTCGCTGACCCCTCTTCTGCCTCCATAAACAAACGGGGGGTGAGTTTTTCTCACCAGACCACCACTCCGCTGGGTCTTTGATTGTGTTTCCCCCCTGCGCAGACCTAAGTTACACATTCTGCCTCCTCCGTCTCACACCAGTGTGTAACAGCACTAGGAAATATTGTCATGTCATTTCTCTTTTCTCACCCCGTTCTTGCTGCTGTGTGCTTGTCCCGGTGCAGGTCCAAATGGTCAGCAGCATGCGAATCGGTCGCAACGTGAACTATCGCATCCTAGATATTGACTGGTGCACCTCAGATAAGGTGGTGCTGGCCTCAGACGACGGCTGTATCCGGGTCCTAGAAATGGCGATGAAGTCTGCTAGCTACCGCATGGACGAGCAAGACTTGAGCGGTGAGTCGAGCTTAGTTTTTTAATTGGCGGCAGCTCATTTTTTATGCATTACCTCTCCGGTGACAGATTTTGTTGTGTGTATACAGCATAAATGCGCTTTTTGAGTCTGTCGCTTAAGTAATGACAGCCGTTGTCTTTATGTAGATCCAGTTTGGTGTCCGTACCTTCTGCTTCCTCGAGCTGCTCTCACCCTCAAGGCATTCCTGTTGCTCCAGCCATGGTCTGGAACCTTCACCATGGATATCACGCAAGTGTGAGTTTCGACTGCGTTGGAAGTAACTGTTCCCTCTCATAACCAAACTCTTGCTCCTTCCTTTTTTCATCCGGGACCCAGCGAGAGGTCCGCTTGAAGCTGTCTCGATCCTTTGGCCAGCGTTTGGCAGAAACTGTGGTCACCAGGGGCAACAAACACGATATCTCATATATCATATACTGCAGAATAATACTGCGGACAACCTTGTGCTCAGAGTTCTGTAACATCATGATTGTAATCTGGTAAACAGAATTGCTAGAACAGTGTGTATTCATTTCATCTCTATGGGACTTATGGGTTTCCCAGTTAGTGCTGCACACATTGCCTCCCAGAGATGCGTAGAGGAGGAGATGGAGATTGAGAGTAGGGTTTGCTACACCAGGACACTCTCTTACTATACCTTTCATGTCTGAAAACTGAGACTCAGCAGCACCTGCTGTGAAGAAATACCGGTACTCAAATCCCTTTACTTGTTTTGTGATGTTTTGGTGGAATGGATTTGGTCACGTCACCATCATGTTTTGTGGTGGTGAACACTAAAAAAATACGATGCCCATGGGATATTTTGATTATTGGTTCAGCACAGGAGGGAGTTCTGCTTTGCCAAGATTGTCTCGGGCTTCCCGAGGGTGGACTGAATTGTTCAATAAAATGTATTCATCCATCGGCACGCAGCGCAAAGACAACAGGACAACAAAATGCTTACTGCCTGAAAAATGTATAGCATTTAGAACAGGACATTTCACAAACCATTGAGCAAATGTTTGGAAACACTGATAGCCCACAGAGAAGTGTGTGGACTGTCCAAATGTAGATGGTCACTGTGCTGGAGCTGTGCTAGAGAGATACATATTTTGATTTTTCTATTCGCAAGAATCTCAAAGCGCAATAGTCCTCTGTTGATGCTGCTTTGAAATTCCCATTGAAGATAATCAGAGCTGCATCAAGAGAGTTGCTGTGAGTGAGGTGTTCAATAGCTGTGGGCGCTGCAGAAAAGGCAACTGAGGTGGAACCTCAGGTGTCTCTCTCTCCCTGACAGTTTGATGTGCACCATCATGCTGTCGAAATTTGTGCCACAACTTTGTAACACCTTATATGGGCATTGAAATAGAACCACTGCAAAATGAAACTTTTTGAGATTAAACACATCTAGGGAGTTTAGATTTCTCAGCTGACAGATTCCCCATCACCACCACCACCTCCGCAATTATGACTCAAGCATTCGAGAAGTCTAAAAGCTGATTGACGCTCAAAAATGGATACGTATGAACTTGAGAAATCTACGGGGAATTCAGATTCAGTCGCTGTTTCAAAAAGTTGTTGACCAGCCAGTAAAAGTGCAAGCAAAGTAAAATCGAAATACCTCATCAGGCTGACCAGTGATGGAATGTTCAAACTGGTCCCTCAAGTTTCACTACAAAGGTCAATGACTTTTCGAAATATCCTGCAATAGATAGCTTGACCTTTACAACCAAAGATCTCACACATTTGTTGTGGAGGTAATAGAAGTTGTCGTGCTGCAATGGAAATTTGGCTTAAGTCAGATAACGCCCTTTCATAAATGAGCATCCCCTGATCTGCTCTACCATATACCGACACACCATCTGCCACCTACTTGATTTAGCAGTTTACTAACAAGATGAGCTAATTTGCCAGGAGAGGCATCGCACCTCTGTAAATGACTCAGCTTGGGAGTAACTGCAGACCATCTTGACGGGGGAAGGGGACGGATTTGTTTTTCAGACAGCTGCTTCATCTATGTTTAACCACCGCATGAAGTAATGATGTCATCAAACCCTAAGGGTAGCATTCAAGGTGCATAATTGAACACATTTCAGTTACTGAATATCAGCAGCTCTCCTTGGAATCTTTCCGATCCGATCATAGACCTCATGATTGAGGTATCTATAATTGCCTCATACCTCCGACTGACATCTCTTATCAAACAAGCCTTCAGCTCCACGTTAGCTGTCTAGCCAGGTTTCAATTCAAGAAAGCTCCAGGAGCCGTTTGACTGATCGGGATCACTGTCTTTCAGAGACTATACCGAGAAGGACGAGATAAAAGGCTTGATCCAGGAGCAGCTCAACTCATTGTCAAAGTGAGTCGTCATTCATTCTTCGCCGTCTTCAAATGTAATTGGTGACACACAATTCCCCCACGTGGGAACATTGGAGTGGTTCCGATTGTGATCCTGATATCTCGCAAGTGTGTTTTTATGTCGCAGCTGTATTATGTGTGTACGATCCGGGACAGGTTGTTAAGTCTGGTACTTTCGAGCAGCAGGCTCAGGGCACCCACAGCCTGCGGGTCGAAAAGATAAAAGCACTGTCCCGCTGTTTGCAGAGGTATAATTGCCTCTTATTGAATTATGGATTGTGATTGTCTGCCACCCGTTGGTTTCCCAGTGATATGAAGAGCGTGCTGCAGGACCCCGAGCTCAGCTTACTGCAGCGCTGCCTCCTGGTCTCACGGTGAGCTACAGCTGTGCACGGGGTCAGCGTTGTTTACACCGCACATATTTTATGACAGAGCATAATTATTTCATTTCAGCTCTCACACTTTTTTGACACCACATATGGAATGCTCGTAAAAGTGACCACTGCTGCGCTGCTGTGAGAATGATGGGGCTCTCCGATTTTATTTCCACGCAGAACATACCAATTTATTTTACAATATAACGCGAGTAATCCTTTGTCATATGTCCGACAGTGAGATCGATAAAACAAACCCTCCGCACTAAAAAAAATCTGTTGCGGAACGGAAGACAGGCAATGGAGCGGAACATCTGAACTTTATGTCTTCATTGCCGCCACTTTACAACATGAAGTGTGAAGTCACAGTAGCCAGATACTCTTAAGTACTCCACAACAGAGCAGACATTACTCTTGGTACTCTCTGTGTACTTCAGATTTGCAGGGAGCAAACTGAAAACATTTGGTTTTTATACTTCATCCATCCTCTCCTCTCACAGAGGATGATTAGAAGGAGCAGAGTTCTTGTTTTAATTGCACATTTGCGGATGATCATTTGCATTTATTTCCATTACCGTCGGAATTTAATAATTTTTATCAATATTTAATTGTGTTTTTACGGATGAGATTTTTTTTTTTTCTTTTTCTGGCAAAGTTAATTGCAAAAATTGCAGCGGCACTTCTTTAATGATCCCTAAATAATTGGGTCCATTTTGTCATGACTACACAGCTCCCGATTGTGTATTCCAGTTGAAAAGTGTGACATGAAAGTTTTGCGTCAGCAACTCTGTTGCTTACTCTGCTCCACTTTCCCATTCCCGCGAGCGTCTGACAATCTGACAACCAGACTGAAGGGAGGCGCCCCACACTCTCCTTCGCATTTCTCAAGCCATGATTTACTTGCAATGTCCCGAGGCCTCCTTTAAAAAAAAAATCCCACTATGATTTGCGTGACCTTGGGCTCAGTGAAAGCTCATGATTGTACAATGGCTCTGCACTCAGCAACCCAAGTAACCTGGCAACCGCAGCTTTCCGCAGATGTGTTAAAAGGCAGGAAAAGTGATGATGAAGGGAACGGGAAAACAGTGGAAATGGGGTAACGGGTACTTTGCTTGAGGAGAAAGCAAAAGTCAGAGTCATACGCAGGAATGCAAAGAAAGTCTTTCATGAATCGCACACAGCAGTTTCATACTCATCATCGTGACTTTGTAGGTTATTTGGGGATGAGTCGGACCTTCTCTTCTGGACGGTGGCGTCTCACTACCTTCAGGCATTCGCCCAGGCTCGTCAGCTCCACGCATCCGATGGCCAGACTGAGGGAAACCAGGCGGCCGCCCCCCACAACCACCTAGACATCTGCCATGATGTTCTTTGCGAGAGCTCCTACTTCCAGGTGAGATACCAGAGGACATGAGGCAGCAAAGTCCCAATTTCACCCCGACGATCGCCACGCAGATGCTGCTGTTAGCGTCAGCTTGAGCCCCAACACATATCAGCGGCCTGTCCCCCTGCTATCTCTCACGCTATTCCATTATTAATGACTTGGTTTATCTTCTCATTTCTCCCTCAAAGTCCTGTACTTTGGGGCAAATTGAGAGTTGTGTTTGCACCGTTTGGGTCAGGCAACGTCGCCCCAGAGTGCAACTACCACAGATCAGAGTGTTCTTCAACTCGGAATCAATCCCCAGCCGCACCTCGGCCATGTAATGAATTAGATTAATTTGTACCCACCTGTGTATTTCCAAAACAAGAGCAGAGAGAGGCTGAAATTCCTGAAGACGCCCTCACATGTCGCACACGAAGACTTAGACACACACTCTCTTCGCACTCTGTGTGCAAAGCTTCAGACTTTTTATAGTTTGAAGCTTTTCTCAAAGCAAGGTGAAATGTTGCCTTTTTACGTAATCAAAATGTTGATTTACCATGTTTGAGAACCTTTTGGCTCTTTGTCCTCACAAGCCTGTGACTGAACGTTTTAGGATTTAATAGACTTGATATGTTCTTTTTTTTTTTTCAATAAAATGTTTGCCAGAAAATGTCAAGTAGCTCTTAGTGGGCGCTGAAGACTCCCGTAAAAATGTCACTTAATTACACTCATTCAACATCATAATGAGGAGTCCACAGAATTCTTACTTTCTGCAGTAATTTGGGCACTTTGAACAAATTTCGCTCCTCTCTAGTTGAGTCAGAGTTCCACTCGCTGACGACGATGGTAAATAAAAGTCGGGATGAACAACAAAACTTCACTTTTGTTTCGTCATGAAATGGCAGCAACAGCAGATGGAGTAAAATCATCACGATTCAAGAGTGTTACTGTCACATGCTCATGCAGGATGTGCAGAGAAACCAAACTTGCAATAATCAGGTTGATGTGTAAATGACAATATCTTCTCACTGAAACCACCAGGCTTAAGTTAAGCACTCAAAAACAAAACAAAAAAAAAACACCCCTTATGGTGGACGTTGGACAGCGACACTTTCACCATATGTTATGCCAACATTACATCTTCATCTCAGTAAATGTACTCTAACTTTCTGCACAAAGTTGTTGACTACGTTTTGTGCACAAGCAACCTCAGCTTCATTATTTTCTCTCTCTCTCTGTGGATTGAACCTTCTCCTTCTTTGTACGACTTTGAAAAAGGGAGGAGTATGAAATGACACTCTGACTTGTAATACTCACACAGAAGTTCCAGCTGGATCGAGTTCACCTGCAGGAGGTGAAGCGCTCCAGTTATGAGCACACAAAGAAATGCGCCGATCAGCTCCTCCTGCTGGGACAGGTGAGAATTACATCCCCCTTGTTGCTTGCGTGTGAATTGCGTTTGAAAATCAAAGATTCCATCGCTCTGGCATTGCTACACGCAAAATTTTAATTAGTAAGCTGACAAACTTCTTGTTCTGTAATGAAAGAATGCATGAACTCCTCTCATGCATATTCATATATTTCTTCTTCTTTCAAGTTACGCACTTCTTTCAAGTTACGCTCACTTCATCTTTGGAATACAAACATATTTTGTTTTATTCTAAACCAAAAGCATATTGCATACAATGCTTGGCAATTTATGCTGCAGCACGTTCCACTTTTGTAAAACGAGGAAAGTTCTTACTTCGCTCGGTCTGTATCCCTGAAAACCCAAGAGCATGGGCGGTATCTAGGTAAAAGATAAAAGCCAACTAATGCTTCCCAAGCGAAGCCTGCAAGGCCGTCTCAGAAAGCCTGGCCACCTTTGCAAATGGCAAACACTGAACTTATTGACGAGTTAAAGGTCTGCACAACTCCAACCAACATCCTGGATCATTTGCTATTGATTTTAAAGCCGAAGGCCTTCAGAGGAGACTCGGGAACAAACGTGACTATTGATGAAAAGAAAACAGCTTTCAAAAACCCAGCCCAGCATCAATATGAAGCTTACAGGGAATAAGCAAGGAAAGATAAACCATCAAACGTCAGGGTGCTATGGACCAACCCACCAGGGGACCAGCTACAGATCTGACAAGATGTTACCTCCATACATACACACTCAAGTTTTAGAACACCCCAACAATATAACATCTGAACACGCTTTTAGGTAACCTTGTCTTTCTTGTCTTTTTTGTTTATGTTTTGTATCTCTGGTAGTGCACCACTTACCGTTGTGCCATTTCAAGTTGTTTAGTAGACTTGAACAGCTTGAATTTCAGTAATAAATTGAAGAAATTTTATTCAAAACTTCTGACCAGTAGTCCATGCTCCATAAGACCCCATCCCTCTATCGTTTATTATCTCTCCCTGGATCTCCCACAGCATATATGATGGCAATTTACAACACATATAGGCGCCGCAGGTCCTCAGAAGCGTTGGCCTCTGCATGGCCTGCGTCCGTCCCGCTATCTCAGTGTGTCCATACGGGCTGAAGCCTCTCGCCCTCTCTCTGCCACTCAGCCACTCTCCTCATCATAACAGGCTGCAATCAGCAGGCTGAGTGTACATCCGTGAAGTGCAGCCAGGCCCCGGCCAGCGGGCTCTGATCCCAGCATGAACTCGATCTCCCCCTCCAGAACTGTGCCTCGCAGACCGTCGAAAACCCCAGAAAGTCCGCGTGCCAGTGCACGATGTTGATTTCCCACAATGCTTCCCTGCCTACGTCTTTGTTGTTTGTCCTTACCGGCTGATTTCTCTTCATCCCAAGACGGACCGGGCGGTGCAGCTACTACTGGAAACCAGCGCCGACAACCCCAGCTACTACTGCGACTCGCTCAAAGCCTGTCTGGTGACCACCATCACGTCCTCGGGGCCCTCGCAGTCCACCATTAAGCTGGTCGCCACCAACATGATTGCCAATGGCAAGCTGGCAGGTGAGCCCACACCTGATTGGCAGCAGCACGGAAGGAGGTCGGGCAGAACTTTGCCCGAAGGTGGTCGAGTCAGTCCCGAACGTTTCATTAAACCGGACAAACTCCGCTTTGTAACTTGGTGCGTTGCATTCCAATTAGAGGTCGTGTTCGCATCGCCAGGCGTACGCAACAATTTCCAAAACAAACAATTAGGATCGAGCCATCGGAACGGTTTAATCTCAGTGGTAAGCGAAGCAAAGCACGTCTCACCCTCTCCCCCCGCTCTGTCTCGTTCTCTTGCAGAGGGAGTGCAGCTGTTGTGCCTGATTGACAAGGCGGCGGACGCGTGCCGTTACTTGCAGACCTACGGGGAGTGGAACCGAGCCGCATGGCTGGCCAAGGTGACTCGGCTTGAATGCATCCATCAGCAGCTCACATCAGATATAGTGAGGTGGTCAGGTGTTAAAAGTGTGTGTGTGGGTGTGTGTTTTTGTTGTTGCTCACACGCTCAGATTCCATCCTAGTTGGTGCGAAGACTTTAGCATCACTCTCGCATGACTCCAGAAAGTCTCTCAACAACATATTTTACCTGTCATCATGGAAAGAAAACATTTTAAACTGAAAAAGAATATTGATTTATTAACTTATATTTGAGCATAAGCCGTTAACTGCTGCCAATCAAGTTGCGAATAAGCTACTTTGAAGGGTTCATATGCTTGTAAATCTGATCGTGGTGAAGTCAGTACCTCACCAGCCATGAACCTGATGGCAATCGACATCATTCTCGGGCTGTTTTTCAGTTTTGATGTCAGCATGTTGTCAGCGATTGCGATCGGATAACATCACCACCTTCTTCACACCGTTGTGATCTTTCCCCACCAACTGGTCTGAGTTTCTCCCCCAGGTGCGCCTCACCCCCGCCGAGAGTTCAGACGTCCTGAAACGCTGGGCGGAGCACCTGTGCTCCCCGCACGTCAACCAGAAATCCAAAGCCATCCTGGTCCTGCTGTCCCTGGGCTGCTTCTACAAAGTAGGCGAGATGCTCCACAGGTAAAAACCGGCTGGCCCGGGGAGTTCGAACGAGGCGACGATGAATAAGTCATGAGCGCGGTGTTCCTCCTCAGAGCGCGCGACATTCGTAAACCTCCTCGCCGCTCCCTCACGCCCCCGACGCGGCGCCGTTTGCCGCCAGATTGATCATCTCCCGCTTCGCCCGTCCCGTCTGTCGACAGCTTTGGCTGAGACGCCGGTGGCAGGAGAAGCTCTTTGTGAATTACATCACAGACGACGCGGTCACTTCATGCCTTCCATTCATATGCATCAAGGCACAGCTGACGTCGCTCTCTGACAATGGCTTCTTTCTCCTCTCTCCCCTCTCTCGTCCGCGGCACCAATCTCCCGACCAGCATGAGGCACTTTGATCGTGCCGCCCTCTTCATAGAGGCCTGTCTGAAATACGGAGTGATGGAAGCAAACGACTCCTCCAATATCCTTTTCTGAAAACACATTACCGCCGTCCATTCATTGCGCTCATAATATGCCGGCGCTAACACTGCCATCTCACAGGACATAGGCTCGGAGAGGCGAGCAGAGAGCTTTTTCAAAAGCCGTCCAATTTAACATGCCCTGCACACCACATTCGTGCAGCCGCTAAAAGCCAATATGAGATTCATGGGTAGGTACAGAAAGTTCTGCTAGGTGTCGGCTCTCCAAAATCCAGACACCAAAAGGCACATTTTCACTCCCCGTGACTGCAAACCAGTCCCGACAGCTCCACGCAACAAGTCAAAAACAGAATCAGGCATGTTCAAACTTTAAAAATTTTTGCAAATCACGACTTCTCCTTGACAACCGTGTGCAAATAAGCTAATAGAAGCGTCGTTCCTGGAGTACGCACGCCTGCTCCGCTCGCTGGGCCTTCGAGAGGGCGCCGCCCTGTGGGCGTCGCGGGCGGGCAGCGCCGGAGAGCAGCTGATGGAGGAGCTCTTCCAGGGAGAGGGAACCCCGTCGGACAACTCCCTGCCGGACCACAAGCTGGACATCGAGCTGGGCCAGGAGAGCGCCGAGTGACCTCAGAGCACAGGGGACGACGCCGTAACCGTCCAGCTCCGCGTTTCTCCAGACGCAAAGCGGTCAAGTCAGTCACTGGATCGTGCAGCTGTAATAAGTGGAGCAGTGTGTGTTCTCGTGCATGTGTGTGTGCATGTCCCCATGTGATAAACAAGAAAAGAATCTCGAAAAGAAATGCACTCCTGTCGCTCCCCCGCTCAGCAGTTGCGGGGACGTACAAGATTTTCAGCAAAGCATCAATGTGAATCTGTGTTTCCTCATGTTGGTTCTTTAATCGTCCTTTTTTTTTCCTTTTTGAAAATCACTTTTTCATTCCTGGTGAAGCGCAGTTTGAAGCTCTGGTTTACACTTGCTTAACTTTTTTTTTTTTCTTTTTCGCCACTAACCCTAAAAGAGGTTTTGACAGTTCAATGCCATAACAAAATTTAAAAAGTTATCATGTTTTTGCACCACTTGTCTTATTTAACGGAAAACGTTGATCAGGGGAACGAGCTCTTAGACGGCACTAAATCCAATTTACCTTGGATGCGAATTTGTGCAACATCCACTTCCGCAGCAGATGAACAAGTCTGGAACAGGTGCTGGTTTCCAGTAAATCGACAAATCAGTGAGAAAATCTAACATATAGTTTTTAATATTTTTATGAAGACTTGAAAGGATTCCTCGGTATTCTCTCTTGCGCACGTAGTGCTCGTGGTGACGTCCTCTATTGCGTGTGTTGCGGGAACAGTTAATAAATCTTTGTATCGGATCATTTCATACGCCACTTGATTAAAAGGGCTGGCCACTTTTTCGTCAACACGGTAACAATCCTGACTCGGTATCAAAGAAGTCTCTATTTTGTTACTCGTGCGCCGTTCCTTCGCTCTAAAAAAAATATCTACTGATGATCAGGACCAATCGAAGAAAGCGTTTTCTTGTGTTTATGTTTGTTGCTGAAAAGAGAAGAAGAAGAAGAAAGAACCACATTTGTTTGACCTCTGTACCACTGTGTTTCATAAACACATCAGTGCTCGTTCTTTTTTTCTGTGGTAGCGTCCAACCCGAGGCTCGGTCACCATTTTGTGCCCATTCCTGTAGCCACATTGACATCGGGGCCCCCGCAGAAAAAATTGAATTCTTACAACCCGTCGTTGTGAACCTGGTGCTGTACCCCAATCATATGATCCACAGTTGTGGCAGTAAATCGTATCTAATTCCCGAAAGACTCGTTGTTCCTCTGTACTAGATGAAGTCAAGTCTGAATCCATCATGTTCAAACAAAGTTCTGTGTTGAAAAGAAAAAATTCCAATCGGTCTTGAAGTGTGGACGGTTAGACTTAACTCAGTGTTCGTTGTCGATGTGGCGAGCTTGGTGCGTGAGGCTATCGAAGAAATACAGAAAATATATGTATATATGGACGGCAATAAAGTGTTCTTAACTTAACGGGTTTGTTTCGTTGTTTTGTGTCGAGCTGTAACACAAGAGGGCGCCTTCGCCTCTCCGGCCCGAAGAAGGAAGCGGAGCGGCTGCGAGCCAAAAGCCATTTAGCAGCAGACAGTTAGAGGAGAATCATTACAGAAAGTGGGGGGTTGTTTTTCATTTCTTCCCTTTTTTTTTCTCCCCTTTTTGTTGTGGCAGTGCCACTCTTTTAATTTTAACTGGGTAGAATTTGAATGTTTCGTCCCATTTATCAGCCCGGAGGAGCTGAATTAGCTCCTGCATGAGCTGCTTCCGCAACGACTTCTTTTCTTCTTTTACGCCCTGGCGGGCCCACAGCTGGCCTCCTCTCCTCTCCGTGCCCGGGCCCAATTCTCTCCCTCTCTCTCTCTCTCTTTTCACCACCTCAGATTTATTCATCGACGCGCTTTCTGTCTCTTCCACTGGCTTTTTCTTAACAAACCTGCGCACAAAGAGAAGAAAAAGGGCCTGAAACAGAAGGCCGCACAAACGCCTCGATTCTACTCCTTTCTTAAATGGCTTAATGAATAACTGCCGGCGAGGAGATCCAACCCTTACGGGGGCCAGAGCATCAGTATGCAGGGCCCGGCTGCGCCGTTTTCCTTTCTGTCCCGCCGTCTACCACCCAGCTCGCCTAATGGCCCCTTGCTATCAACTCATCCAGCCATCATTCCCTGTCAGTCGCTCTTTTCCTCCATATTGGGCGCTCCCTCCCTCCCCTCCTCTCTTCGCTGTTCTCTTCCAGCTCGAGGGAAACCGGAGACCCGACGGCTCTCCGCCCTCAGCCTCCTCGCTCTTTTCTTCCTTTCAGCCGCTTCTCCGCTCGTTTCCTGGAAGTTCTTGTTTCGGTCTGCTGCTTTGGCTCTCGCCTCGCCGTACCCCTCCTGAAAAAAGAATCCCCCCCGCTCCAAAGCGACCTCTAAACAAGATTAAGTGCATTCGGATCTAAAGCTGTGAGGCGCAATTGTTGTATTCATCTAAGATCGATTGAAATCGCTTGTTTTCCCTAATTTGCACCCCCTCCCTTCCCCTTCTTCCTCTTCCTCCCTCCCTCCCTGACCCACGCAGGAAGGAGTTGGGAATCGCTGGTGTGTGGTAATCTGCCTGTTCCGCATCCTCAATCATCTCGATAAGTAGCGCTTGAACCCAAACCCCCGAGTGCGCTGCGAGCAGGGGCGAGTCCAAAACGGGGCCGCTCTGATGCAGACGTTGTTCTGTTGTTAGCTGCTGCTGACAGATGGCTTCAGCTCCAGCCGGCAGGTCCGAACCTGCTCTCAAAAAACTGCACAAAAACACTCACCTCCATCATACATCCAGTTTTTCTTCACGCCCCGCCACTCACCTCCATCTCTCTCCCTCTCACACACACACTCAGAAACAGACTCTCTAAAATGGAATTGGCGTCACAGCTTAGGACATAGACGTCAAACTCGGCCCGCCGCGTCTCCGTATGTGGCCCATGAACGCTTGAATAACTTTCAATTATCGTTCCCTCTAAGCTGCGCCCAGCAAGGCGATGGAGCGCAGAAAATAAAATCCAACCCCAGCTCTAAATTAAAATAAACACGCAACGACTTCATGTAGTCCCTACTTATTTAGTTTCACACCCAATCGACATCAATAACTGCACTTTACATGTAGGTAGCGGTCTCATAGGTTAGCCGCCAACCGCCAGCATATAGCTAATGGTGCGGCGCAGTTAGATTATGTGAGCTACTGTAAACACAGCGCAATTTACCCTTTGTGTGTCTGCTCAGACATGTGGACGATAAGAGGGAACACTGCTTTCAATATTTAGCAGGTGTAGAATTCCAGGCCTGTGGGCCAAATGTGGCCCTCCGTGCCATTGTATGTGGCCCACGAACGCTTGAATGACTTTCAATATATCGTAGGGGTACAACTTAAGATCCGCGGGCGGAATACGGCCCCCTGCGTCATTATTTGTGGCCCACAAACGGTTGAATAACTTTAAATGCACCACAGGTGTAGAACTCAAGGCCCGCGGCCCTCTGCGTCATTGTATGTGGCCCATGAACACTTGAATTGACATCTAGCCCCTTGAGGGCTGTTGGTGAAAATTGGTTCGACCCCTCTTGTCTTAGCAGATAGAAACTAGAGGGTCGCTGTTCAGATGTGCAGACCTACCCTGAGTGGCGTGAAAGCGTCTGAGTGTGACACTTTCTGAGCCGCCTGCTGCTCCTCGACTAACAAGGATGAGTCGCCTGCAGAGGACATCTCAGACAACAGCATTGTTGACGCCTTTATCCCCCCATTCTCATAGTCTTCCCTCACCTCCTCCTCACTCTTTGGGGGTGAAGGTGTATCTGCCATCTCACACACTTTCCACGTCACCCTCACCTCACCTTCAGAGGTGTGCATCGCACTGGATTTGGCAACAAACCAGCACCCACAGGCCCGAACTAATCCGATATCCGCAAGCTCAGTCACTCAGTTTGACTGGTCGCTCCATTGACTTTCTGCTATTGGTCAACAACCGCTCCCCCCCTCTTCTTCGATGGTGGTTGGCAGTGAAGTGGCATGAGGAGGGTGTGGGCTCCAGGTGATGTTCACGCCGAAGGTATTCGGGGCCCCCTGGCTTTATCTGATTCCATTTAGATGAATGTCACAGTGTTCAGTCGACCATAGCTTC